>JACGAQ010000317.1:0-176570 GCA_014119065.1 Orius insidiosus | reverse complement strand
AACTGTCACAACCAAAGAAAACCACTTTCATTTAATATAAATGGAAGACACCTTGCTATGTGTCAGCTCCGGCAAATCTTCGCAACTCCGAAGGGCAAGTTTTTTCCCCCTTCCCAACAATACCGTTTTCAAATAATAGAAAAACGACTTAAAGGGTTTTTTTCCTCAACGAGTTTTCTAAATTGCTGATAAATACAGGAGGTTTTTTTTTTTCGCAGACTTTTTTGAGTCGAGGGATAGAATGGTCAATAACTAGGACGAAGTGTATTTCAGAGTTGCAAAAGTCCGAAACCGCAAGTACATAACAATTGAGGTTCAATAACACTCGGGGATAATTTGTCATACATCGATTATAGCTTAAGGGGATATGAGGGTTTTAAGTTGGTTGCTTTGTACATTTTTCGTTGTGAGCAACGGTTTTCGGTTTTTCCCTTCTATCTTGAAAACCGTCGCTCAAAACGAAAAAATGTCTAAGTAAACGTTGTAGCTACGAAATTTACTACATAAAATATCTTATTTGTTTTTTTCCGTCAGAGCAATATTTTAGGAGATATGAAGGTTTTAAGTTTTCAGACAGGCTCTGTAGGATTATTAGTTTTAACCTCATAACTCCTTAAATATTGCTCTTACGCAAATAATGAATAAAGAAATTTTTGTAGGAAATCTTTGTACCTACAAATTTTACTTAGGACATTTTTTCGTTTTGAGCGACGGTTTCCGAGATAGAAGGGAAAAACCGAAAACCGTTGTTTACAACGAAAAATTTGCAAAGCAACTCACTTAAAACCGTCATATCTCCTTAAGTATTGCTCTGACGGAAAAACTAATAATATTTTATGTAGTATATTTCAGTACCTACGACTTTTACTTTGGACTTTTTTTCGTTTTGAGCGACGGTTTCCGAGATAGAAGGGAAAAACCGAAAACCGTTGTTAACAACGAAAAATTTGCAAAGCCACCAACTTAAATACTTCCATATCTCCTAAAGTATTGCTCTGACGGTAAAAACTAATAAGATATTTTATGTAGTAAATTTTAGTACCTACAACTTTTACTTAGGACATTTTTTCGTATTGAGCGACGGTTTCCGAGATAGAAGGGAAAAACCGAAAACGTGTTGTTAACAACGAAAAATTGCAAAGCAACTCACTTAAAAAACATACCTCCTTAATCCACCTACATATATTCCAGTAATTCCTCTAAAATAAGTTATTGTCCATGGGCTAGTTTTGTGGTAAAAAAAAAAACTGTTTGAAAAACTAACCACTTTTGTTTAGAAAGCGCTAGGAGGGCCGCAAAATTCTACCAGTCTATCAATTTTTAAAAAATTATTTCTAATCCTCACGTCCACCAAATTGTGGAAGAAACATGCTGCCACTTAAAAACAGCTGGCGCCATAGCGAACAGGTGTCATCGGGATTTTATGAAAAAAATTCTTCGTGTCAATGTGTAAATGACGGCTTTTGTTTTGAAAAAACCCCAAAAAAGTCAATAAAAAATTTGATAAGGATGATAGGGAGAGATCAAAGTACGTCAATTTTTTTTTCATTCAGTTGCGCCCAGAGGGTTTCGGGGGTCAACAAGGGGGTGGAAAGAATGCCCGAAGGGAAATAGCGACAAATTCAATCAAAGGATATCTGCGGACCATAAAAATCAATGCCGTGTAGAAATATTTTTGTACAGCGTAATAAAAACCCGAGGACATTATGTCCACCGCACACGACTTTCACGACCACACGGATATTAGGTATATTAAACGGCCCTGTGTCTCCTACAGAAAAGAGAAGATATAAGAGGACAAGATCCTTTATGACTTTAACAGTGATAAGTTACGCTCATCTGTAAATCTTAAGATCGATATGAAGGCGAGATATTACTTCTCGTGTTAATTTAGGGCGGCGGGGGGTTACCAAAGTGGATTCCTAAATGAAAGCAATCGTGACAAGGAAATACGGTCTGCAAATTCTTTCAATTTAAAACACACAAATTCCTTTAAGTCATTCCGCTCCAACAGGCATCGAGCTCTTTCCGGCAGGCGAGAAAGTACACCCGAAATCGTTTTAATAAACTCTATTGTATACAAAGGCTCTTGGAAGGCGTATTTAGACAAAGCGAGGAAGCTTTTTTTTATGTTCCTAGATGATACCTGCGGGACAATGGCTAAGAGGAAATGAACCGTGAAGAGCCTGATAAGGCTGTCTCCCCAAAAGAGAAAAAACTCGATAATCTTCACATATGCCTCCTTTATTATTTTAACATTTTAAACCCTTATCTTCTATAGTACTCGACTATCCATAGTTCTATTGGACGTTCTGCGGATGAGAAAAATAGAAGAAAACGCCGAAAATTCTGTTGAAAACGATGTTTAAGGAGTAAAACTTCGTTCTGCGTTATCTGCAGAAAGAACGAGGAAACTGTGGTTCTCGGCAGTGCGAGCAAAAAAATAGTCTGCTGCAGAAATGGAGCGAGGCGCTTTGGGGTCCAGGCTATCTCTGCTACCACCCAAACTTTCCAATAAATCCCTCAAAAGGAAGTTTGTGAACAAAGTAAAATTAAAAGGTACAGACGTGATTTTGCTCTCAGAATGTGGAAACGACACCGTAAATTACAACACAGAAACTCACGATCTTCAACTGTTAAGGTTTCACCACTTTATCTAATAAGAGGATCCGCAGCCTGCAATTCCAACAGGTTAACACCCGTCAACGCTAAGAAAGATCATCAAAGGTCCTATTCGGGGAAACCGATAATTTTCAATTTTGTAATACTTACAAAAGATCCAAAATGTCAAATTCAGCTTACCTAGACAGAAAAAAATGAATTAGAATTGTCAAACTTTTTCTATGCACTCCTCGATGCAAAATGCGATGGAGCAGTAAATAACGCAACATAAAGAACAATAAAATTTACATAAAAGCCCACGCTTTCGACATCCTATTTTGTTCGAAAACGGGGAATATTAATGGGGTAAGATGATGTTGCATATTTTAAATTGATTGGTAATTAATTCCTTTATTGATTGGTTCGAAGGAAAAAAAAGGTTATGAAAATGAAGAGGGTTTTATTGACGATGAATCTTCACGTGAAAATCTACAACACACAATTTGCTTTAAGTACCCTGGAACAATTAGTATTAACGTCACAGCCAATGGTCGCCACTAAATCTTGAGCCGGCCACGATTGTATACGTCATTAATAGCAGGAAATTAATGGTTTTTAATTATAGCGTGCACAACCTGAGAGGGTAACCGTAATATTGTCAAGAATCGATATTATCCGTCTAAAAAATGTTCTTTTTTGCTAAGTTGGCAACATTCTAAGGCGTTTGCGAGATCCTTTTTTAAATCCCACGTCTCATTTTTCGTGCGAGAGACGCGCCTCCGCTCCCTCATCCTTCTTTAACATGCAGAAGGAGTAAAAAACGCGTCATCTTTCGGTAATAGGAGATGACTCGACTACCGAGCGATCTATCTTCTCCCCACAACAATTTATAAAAATGTTCACGACGGCTCCCCCTTTTGATAAAGTTGTCGAAAATATTTCTCAAACATGGCGGATGAAGTGGAACGTCATTTTGCAACGGAAACCTTGGACAAAACGAACCATTTCTCAACTTGAAAACCAGAAATGGTTTTAAGAAAAAGAATTTCTTCAAATGTTTTCAAGATATTTAAGTAGAAGATAAACATAATTGAGTTTTAGACAGTCTTTTAACAAAAGAGAAGAAAAGGTGATACTAAATTAGTTTCATCAATTTTCTGCGCCCACTCGACCCCCTTCGATGGTAATCATATTGACTTGGCTTGATTCTGTTAAGACCTAAGATAAAAGGTTTTGAGCAATCTGAGCTTTAAAAAGAAAGTTACTTCAGTGACACCTTCCTTCCTGTTAACCTTCATCACTCAGCGTATAATCCAGTTTCCGAGTTAGAAGCTCCCAGACATTTTGACGAATTAGCTTCAGACGGTCAAGAAAATTGTTTAATTCCTGTCAGTTTAAATTATACAAAAAGAAAACACTTGTTTTCAAAATCAAAGGATATTTCTGTACACAAATCAGATAATCCTGATGGTCCCGATTTAGCCAACCAATTACCAAAAAGCCAAAATCAATAAATTCCACGTCCCTCATAACTTCGGACTTAATTAAAACTGGTAATTCGTTTAGATCTAGGCCAAGCTATGGGATAAATTTGACCGTAATTACGTCGAGCTGTCCAAGAAAATTTTCAACTGTTTTAATTAGCGGTGGAAACCTTTTGAAAATCGTCAGGCAAATGGGGATTTTTTTCATTTGTTTTTGAGAAGGTTTTATTTTTTAAGTGGGACTCCAAACGCTTTTCTCTCCATTCAAAATGGAACAAAATTAGGCAAATCGGATTCGAACCTGCTAATCCGTTCGGAAAATACATCAGTGGAGATATAAAGCACATTTTGTTCGTCACCAGCACAAAATCCTATAAATACGAGTAGTTTCTTTTTCTCTTTCAGTCTTTGGGAGAAAAAAAAACTGAATGGAAAAACCAAAATACCAAAGAAAAACAATGGGTTTTTTCATGATTTAGAAAGCTTTATAAACGAATATTTTGGTTTTTACCTCTTGTTTTCAAATTTTTAGAGGAAGAAACATTTAATTTTCAAGATATTTACAAAATTAAAAACTAATAAAATATAGATTTAGATGGCAGTGGCAATGAGATGGGATCATACCTTGTGAGCCTAAGAGAGCTTTTGCAAAATAGAAAAAAATAAAGTTTGCGCTAGAAATGTTTATCCTGAAGGGGGAAAACAATCCCACGAGTGGCTTAACCTTAGAAAATAAAACAGAATAGTGAGCGAGCAAAATAAAAAATAAAAACTTATTAGGCCTTTCTAAGACAAAGAAAAGACTTTCGCTATATTTTCCGCTGGTTGGCTGTAAAGAAAAAAGATTTTTTTAGGTCTTTTTTGTCGTCGATTAAAGCTTTCAGTTTTCACTTCGTTTAAGAAAAACTACAAACAGAATAAAAAAACTAGACGATGGAAAGACTATTCGCAGAAAAAGATTCACTCCCGCGGGACCTGTTTCAAAGGCGGAAAAGTGAAATCCAAGTCACGAAGTCACTTGGTTGCCTTTCTCCGACCCATAAACTTCTTCAATGAAATCCGATCTTCGATCAGGCTGAAAGTGAGATTTTTAACATTTTTTACGCCCTGTCGAAAAGGTTAAAGTGTGTCAAAACAAGAAAATCAAATTTTCAAATTAATCTGACAGAAAACGATTATTTGGTAAATACTGCCTGGTTTTAATTTCCGTGAATTTTCAGGCTTTTGGATTTTGAACACTTTTTTCACTTTGTTTTCAAATGGTAATTAAAACACAACATTCGCACCCGCCGCGCATTCTTTCACAAACAAGGCTTTCACTTTTTTTTCCACCGAAATACAATAGGAAATAACGATAATTGTTAAAGCCTTAATTAACTTTTCTTTTTTTCCAGAATATTCAAGAAAAAAACAAAGTTCTTTCATTTAAAAAGTAATTTTTGAGCCAACAGATTGTGAGAAAAAGGTGTAAAAAGTTAAAGAGAGAAAAAAAAGTCTAAATTCGATACCGAAGAAACAAAGATATTTTTAATTGAGGCCGAGGTTGAGATGGCTCGTAAGGGAAGGTCGGAGGACGGAAACTGAGGGGAAGGAGAAATAAAACCGGAACCAGGGAATTTTGTACACGTCTCATTTAACCTTAGCTCTAATCTCGCCATTTGAACTTCGCCGTAAAACAAACCTTTTTTGCTTTCTGTAAAAACAGTTAAACGCTTTCTTATAACCGAGTAGAGGGTAAAGGATGGGGGTAAGATGAAAACCCCCTCAAGCGTGAAATTTGAGGGAGGACTTAAGACTACGTCAATTTTTTTACGCTCCTTCTAATTTCAAAAAATTGAATATTTAAAATGAAAATTACTTTTTCAACGTGTCCTAAATTTTTATTTCAATCATATTATAACGACATCATTTTAAAAAGTTACACCGAAGATGTAGTGGCGAGGCGGAAAGATCCCCGGTAATGGGAAAAAAGTCTATTGAAAATTGTGTTTTTTACGATTTGTAATGATGGGGATCTTTTGGACGCCATAATACCGAATGAAAATCTGGTAATTCTGGGGTGGAAAAGATAAATGCTTTAAAAAAGGAATTACTAGGTCAAAAAACGCCTTAAAGTAGGGTCACAGAGGTGCTCTAGGTCGAAAGTTCGAGGACAGCAAACAAAGGTTTGGTTGTCTGAGGTTTTTTAGCCCTAAAAGCCAGAAAATCGCTTGAAAATTTGGTTAAAAGGCGTGTTTTCTTGAAATAGGGTCTGAAAATTTCACACCATAGGAATCTGGGGATTTTGGACCAAAAAACTGAATAAAACGTCTTAATGTCCGTCAATATTGTTACGGGCTGTGTCTAGGCTAGAGGCGTGCAAGAATGAGGAGTGATCGTTAATTTTTTTCATTTTTTTTTTATAAAATCTACTTTGATGTCAACTCTCATTAGCTGAGATATGAATTTTTCGTTTTTATTTACCTTGATCAAAATATTTTTTAACGCTTTCACTTCAAATGTAAACTTACTAAGGACTTGGCAAAGGTTCAAAACTCTTTTTCTCTTCTCCCTCCTCTTGATTGGTAACTTTTATCAGACTGAAACGCAGATTTTACGTATGAAAAAAAAATTGGTTAAAAGTCGAGGGGTCAAGCGAGTTCCGACCGCTTTTTGAGCCCCCGAGGAGTTTTCTCTGCGGGGGAGTGGCTTTTAAAGCCTTGAAACACCTCCCACCGTCTAAAAACCCATCACAGGGTAAAAGTCTTCAATGGTTCAAATATTTTAGGAACGTATAAAATTGATATTGATGGGAAATTACCCGGTAGGCGGAGGGGATGAAATATTTTATTGAGAGGGCGACGATTACGTTTCGAGTACGAATGATGGGCTATCATTATCGGCGGCCTTTGCGGTTTTTTCGGTCAGAAAAGGGAAAGATCCCTAAAACTTTCAACCCTACATTATCCACAAAATAACGTATACGGGAGTTCTAGTTTTATACCGCGTAGATGCCTACTTAAAACGTGAGTAAAGTCTAAAATATGAACCTTAAAAATCCTTCTAAAAAACTTTTCAGTAAATCGCTCATCGTCTTTTTTTTTTTAAATAGCAACTTTTTCCTCCAAGCTTATAACTTCCTATTTTATCTCATTTAAAGTTATTTCGAAAACTTTCATTTTAAAAAATATTATATTTAATAAGCTTTTTTTTTCATAGTTAACTAAATGTCCGTTTTTAAACTTTAATAAAATAAGAAAGTATCAATTTTTACTGAACTTCTGAGAAGGAAAACAATTTTTACAGTTTTTATTAAGGTGACGGAATTAGAATTAAACCACAATTTTTTTCTCTAGGAAAACTTTCCATTCTTTTCGGGTGATTGCCGAACAATCAAATAAATTGTTTTAAGGTCAATACGGAGTTGTGTGGTTTGTATTTCCGGATAAACTATAAAGCATTGAATTTTTGAAGGCTTCAGAGGGGAAAAAATTAGGGAAAAGGTAGAATAAGCTGGGATATCGCGAGCTGTCACCGATGATATTAACTTCCTCAAAGAGAAGTTATTGTAATACCCTACATGTCCAGTTATTGGGAGGTCTTTCTTAAAATTCTACTCTCTCAACCCTTTTTAAGGGGATATGAGGGTTTTAAGTTGGTTGCTTTGTACATTTTTCGTTGTGAGCAACGGTTTTCGGTTTTTTCCTTCTATCTTGGAAACCGTCGCTCAAAACGAAAAAATGTTCTAAGTAAAAGTTGTAGCTACGGAAATTTACTACATAAAATTTCTTATTGGTTTTTTCCGTCAGAGCAATATTTTAGGAGATATGAAGGTTTTAGGTTTTCAGACAGGCTCTGTAGGATTATTAGTTTTAACCTCATAACTCCTTAAATATTGCTCTTACGCAAATAATGAATAAAAAATTTTTGTAGGAAATCTTTGTACCTACAACTTTTACTTACGACATTTTTTCGTTTTGAGCGACGGTTTCCGAGATAGAAGGGAAAAACCGAAAACCGTTATTAACAACGAAAAATTTGCAAAGCAACTCACTTAAAAACCATCATACCTCCTTAAAGGGTTTCTAAGGTCGCCTGACCTAATAAACTTTTAACTAAATTTTCATGCATTTTTCTCAGTCTTTTATCTTAGAAACCTCATTTTCTACGGTCTTTTAGCTTTTAAAAAATATCTTTTTATGCATTTTCGAGGGTAGTGCAGTCAAGAAACGTCTGTATTGGCCGAAAAACCAAAAAACTACTTTTTATGGTCATTTCTACGGTCTTTTGGCCTAAAAATGTTATCTTTAAAAATTTAATAATAATTTAATTTGGAACAAATGAAAGTTCAAAGTTATTTTTAGAGACCATAGGCTATTATAATAGATTTTGAAGAAAAGAAATCTACCTTAATAATATTAATTCGAGTCTCATGACAAAAATCTGTTTGACATTCTTTCTTAAAGGTCACTTTAATCCCTTAAAAACGAGTTTTATTTTGATGGCTCACATATTTTGAAATATGTTTTTTGAAAAAACAAAATGGCCGAGAGGGCGTGTAGAATGTTCGATTGTCAGGTGGGAGTGGAAAAAATGAAAAAATTTGAACGCTTTTATTTTTAAAAAAGGTCGATTCTCCATCGGAGTAAAGCCAAGGTCGGTTGAGCGTTAGAAAGTGAACCAAGTCGTCCTTGAGGGGTCTCCGTTAGCAAGCAGTCCAGTCACTAACCCAAGGAACGGCTGAGAAATTCGACAAAAAAAAACTTCATTTCACAATTGAAAATGAAGCTTTTTCTGGACGTATTTTTAAAATTATTTTTATTGGAATATAACAATGGACGGTGAGCCTATTGTGAGAAGTTGGACACTCGGCGAGTTTCGACCTTCCAAGTTTGAGACCCGGCTAGCATTAACTTTTTCATAAAGGACACATAATATTATTATCGCTTTAACGGCAAAACTTTTCGAATATTCAATCTCTACTTTATGGATAACAAAAAACCTCTGATATTTTCGATCGTTAAATGACTTTTTAACTCCGAAACGAGCCTCTTGTCCTGGAATTACTTCTAGATCTCTGCAACGGGAATTGAATAACCCCCGGGATAAAGGCCGCAGTGCTACAATAAACCAAAATGAAGGGTCGATGAAGACGGTGGAAATAGAAAAGCTTAATCCTTAAAGAAAAGTTGTGGGTCGGAAGGAATAAAAAAAGTTCTTTATATACGTTATTCCATCGTTTATTCCTTGAATAAAAAAAAACTCATAAATTGGAACGTCCAAAGATTAACCGCTACAATATGGAACCACAAGACAAGGGGTAAAAATAACAAATTACGTTTTTTCAGTGGAAGTCACTGAGATTAAAAATTATATTTCTCATAATTTGATATCCGGAGAAAACAACGAGCTTCCGAGCACTCGGGAAAACGGATCCTGGACCTTTTATAAGCTTAGAGAGATAAAGCACTTATTTTGGTTCAGATTATTTTAAATGCAGTATTCATGTATTTCCGTAAATAAGGGAGAGTATTTTTTTTCTCCAAAAATTGATTTGAAGCATTTTCCCTCTCGCAATTTTTTGACGCAGTCACACTTCCTTGAAAAATAGGACTTTCACTCTTTTTTTACCTTGTATAAGCCGAATTAAGATTTAAGAATGGGTTTATAACCAATTTGGAGTAATCATGGGCTTATTTTTATTCACAATTATTTTATTCAAGGTTGTAGGCAATTAAGACGAAAATTGCCGTATTTTGAGATAATAAAAGATCGACTATTAAGTTTAACTAGATGTTTTTTTATCTTCCTGGTAGTAATAAAAATAGCTGTAAAAACTATCGACGGACATCGCCGGATGTAGTGGAAGACTGGGTTCTAGAGTGGAGGCGAAAAAAAATCCAATAATCCGGTAAAACTATGTTTAAGCGCCAAAATATGAATCTTCTTGAAAAACAAAAAGCAAAAAAACGAGTAAAATCAAAGCAGAAAAAGAGAATCAACGTTTGTTCGGACAAGAAACGTAATTTTTGGCCGTTTTCCTAGATCTTTTGGCCTAGAAAACATTTTTTCTACGCTTTTTGCACAATGGAGACTTTTTTTAAGGGTTTTTCAATGTACTTCTTGCCTAGACCTTCCTCCCAGCGCATGTCCGGCCCTAATTAATCTTTTTTCTCTCTCAAATCATTTCTGAGGCTTCTTAAAGCTCCAAAAAGTCAGTATTTAATTTATTGCTTATCAAGGGGCGTCGTGGTGGCCGCGCGTGTTAAGGCGTTAATCCCAAACATTGCGATACGGCGTTCATCTATGGGGTCCAGGGTTCAAAGCGGGCGGCCCCCAAATTGAACCTAAGGAACCTAAATGGATTTTTCTGATGGAAAACACCACTGAAGCAAGGGGGCACAATAGATCACACAATAGATTTAAGTGCACACTACCCCTGGAAAAAAAAAAAAAAAAAAAATTGCTTATCAAAATAGGTTGTTCTTGTTGTAGGAGTACAAATTGAAAGAAAAATTATCGTAATTGGTGTATTTACGATTTTTTTTAAGCTCGGAGGCGTTTCAAGACAATAGATTTCATGATTAATCCGTGTTTGGACCTGTGGATTTTTTTCTGACGCAATCGTCCGAACCTAAAAAGGCGGAGAGTCAAAGGAAAGTACAGAGAGAGAAAATGGCCTCCCGCTCGGCGGATTAAAGGATCCCGAGGACGAATTCTTTGGGAGTTGCTCAGCGTCCTAGCCGTAGAAATCTAAATGTTTCACCGAGGCAAGGACGTTTGCTGACTTAACATGAGCCGCACTTTCCGTTACCTACTTTTGCTCTATTTCTGACGCAGAAACATTTTTCTTCTTCTTTCATTTCTGCCGATCATCAAGGCTAGATCCTGGTCTTTTCCTTGGCATTCATAAAGGTCTCATTAGAACCGTCATATCAAGAAAAATCTTCTGACATCACGAAAGCAACTTTTAAACCGGACGTCCCGCAGAATGTCAAGAAAACCGAAAAACCGTCGAGGCTCACAATAACTTTTTTTTTAGATAGTTAAAATACGAAATTAAACTGGATTCGTTTGTTTTTTTAAGGGATTTATTCAAGAAGAAGCATAATGTTATGTATTACGGAAGAAAGAATCCAATCTTTTTTTTATCCGTATATTTTTTTACAAATGGCTTCGTTTATCCAACGTTGTTTAAATGCTGAATACCAAGTCTTTGTAATTTTTATGATATAAATATTTAAGTTTGGGCGAATGGGGGATTTTAAAAAGTCTCTAATTTAAAAATTATAAAAAATGTAAGTGTATTAGTCGACTGGCTTGAGAATTTCCCTCAAAAATCCTGATAAAAAATGTTTTCAAGATTTCATTTTTCCCGTTTTTTCATCACAGACGCCACAAAAGATCTTTAGACAGGAGGCAAAAATCTCATAAAATCCTTTGTAGACAAAAGAAGGAGAAGAAGAAAAAGAAGTCGGAGGTAAGGGGATTGACCACTCCTCTAATGTTTTATGTAATGCATTCCATACAAGGGAAAGAGAAAAAAAAAAGAAAAACAATGTCCTGAGAAAAGGATTTCATAAATGGAAAAGGTTTTGACACAATATTTATCGCAAAAATTGTACCATGTTTCTAAACGTGAGAAAAAAGGATAAATAACGCCATAATTTACTAGGTTTCTTATAATTTTTTTAAATTTCGCTTTAGGGAAAATATTATTTTATATTATTTATTCTCTGACTTTCAAATTTTTAATAAATATGCTATGAAGAAAAATAATAATAAATGAACACTTTAGATTTTATGATTTGAAGAGAAATTATGAAAATTAACATGCAAAAGTGGGTAATAAAAAATTTAATGTTTGAAAATTAAACGTAAAATTATTTAGAAAATAAGAAATTTTTACCTTGTCGTTGAGCGAAGACAACGGATGTAGCAAGGAGTAGAAAAAATCTTTTCATGTTTTCATATCACACAGAGCACAGCACTTGGAAAAAAAAACGACCAAATAAAAAAACTCCGGGGGGAAAAAAAGAGTTGGCTTCGGCGGGGGCGTCTTCAAACCCGTAGGGTGGACGACGCGTACGACACGGGGCCTTGTTGTGTACTGAAGCTTGGTGGGGAATAAGGCGAAAGCGGCAGGCGGTAGAAAGGCTTCGGATCCTGCGGCCGCGGCGTCGACGGGAGGAAGGGGCAACGGGAAACTTGCGGGTGGGAGATCAAACTCGATGCCCTTTCCACCTCGGACACGTGGTTTCACGTACATTTTATTTTTCCAACTTACAACCAAGGTAAGTTCACGACCTCTACAGTATTATTTTAATTATAAACACCCTTACTTCCTAGATTAATAATTTCTTTATAAGAATACCGCAAAATACGTACACAAGCCTATTTTTTTAAATGATTATGTAACAATTTTAACTTGATTTTAGCCTTCTAAAAAAAATTTATTGTGATGACCTCCATTTTTGAACGTCTTTTAATCAAATTATTGTATTAGCTTGATTTTTTCTTTTTTCAGCGATGAATAAATTTTTATCCAATTTCCAATATTCTGCGGTTTATACGATAATCCTTCTTTATAAAAAATTGTTTTAAAAAACGGATAAAAATTAATGAACCTCCTTTTAACTTTATTCAATAAATAAAAAATTGTAAACACCTTTTTATCTCTGGTAGAATTTTAATTATTTTTTGATATTTTGGCGTATCTTTGAGCTTCTATGAGAAAGACTAGTTTTGAATTGAATCAGGTCGTTCACTTTTTAGTGTTTACACAATCGAGGGGAGAACGAAAAAAGGCAATAAGCAAGTTCTTTTTCGTAAGTCACGTACCAAACCAAGTTATCGTTTTCAACAATACAATGCGAGGAAACGATTTTCGCCCTCCGATTTTTTTTTATTTCTAGTTTTGAATACCGGAATACAAAAGACAAAAAAAATGAGAGCAAAAAGAAAAAAAAAATCGCGGGCGATAGTGCCTCAACGCTTTTGAGTCTTGCTGGCTTGCCTATTTTCTTCGAAAGACAAACAGAAACTTATACAAGGAACCATAATTTTGTGGGGGATAAAAGGAAAAAGCAGATTTTCAAAATGAAAAAAAAAAAATGATTTTCCCCCAAACTTCTACAAGTGTCGAGATGTTTATTCCGAGCTAGACTCTCCTAAAACTTGGCAACGATCTAAGAAGCTTAAGAGATTAAAGGATCAAAGCTTAGCCTCAAGATACTATCCAAAGGAAACTATACATACTTTCATTTTATTAGGTAGATTTATTTTATTTTCAATGCGACAAATCTACGAATTAAAAGTTATGTAAATAAAAACCATGGAGAGAGAAACAACTTTAACAACTTTAGCTGGCGTTTTCCTCAGTTTTCGGCGTAAAAACTTCCTTTAAAAATTTTTTTTTTCAGTTTTCCTCACTTTTTGTTCAAGAAACTTCCTAAAGGATTGTCGCTTTCCTTGATCACTGGCCCAAGAAAGCTCAAAGCCTCAAAATCTAAATCTATCGAATTTCCGGGAGTCTTCCAACGTCAATAGCCTGAGAAACACCTTTTTTGTTTTCACTTTCGATCTCAAAACATCGAGGAAGGGGTTAAAAACGTCAAATTTTGGTTTAAAAAGACGATTTGAGGAATTCAGTTAAAAAAAGACCAAAATTTGAGGAATTCGGATCAAAAAGAGACCAAAATTTGAGGAATTCAGATCAAAAAAGACCAAAATTTGAGGAATTCAGATCAAAAAATGATCAAAATTTGAGGAATTCAGATCAAAAAAATAACAAAATTTGAGGAATTCAGATTTTAAAAGACCAAAATTTGAGGAATTCAGATTTTAAAAAAGACCAAAATTTGAGGAATTCAGATTAAAAAAAAGACCAAAATTTGAGGAATTCAGATCAAAAAAGACCAAAATTTGAGGAATTCAGATCAAACAAGACCAAAATTTGAGGTATTCAGATCAAAAAATAATCAAAATTTGAGGAATTCAGATAAAAAAAATAACAAAATTTGAGGAATTCAGATAACAAAAAAAGACCAAAATTTGAGGAATTCAGATCAAAATAATGACCCTGCGGTAGCAGGGACTAAAAGGTAGATTTCTTTTCATGATTAAAATTAATATGTATAAACACAAATATATAATTATGTTATAAAAATGATGATATAAGAAAAATTGCGCCACTGAGCCCCTAGAAAAACATCTGATAATTTTATTAATAAAATATTTAATAATTTCCCGGTATAAATTCAAATTTTTTTTAAAGTTTAGCTAGTTCAATATTTTGCGCCTGGCTCGTCCAAACCTGCTTTAATTAATTTTTTACACGCCCTCGCAGAGGTCTTAAAGTTTTTTTTTTGCAAAAGGACTAGGATTTCAATAGAAAATGCCAATTTTGTCTTTTAAGCCCTAAGTAAAGTAGGTGAATCGCTGGTCCGATTTCAGCCATTAACGAACTCGTCCGAGCTATTGAGATAAAAGCTCTAAATACCGGATATCGTCACCCTCACATTAAAATTGCTCCAGTTATCGTGCTAATATATATATATATATAAACTTTTCAACTGAGGATGGTTTTGGGGTCCAGGAGGTATGAAACGAAAAACGTATAGAAAATTTTTTGAATCTGCGACTACTTGGTACATTACAATAGGTAGATTTTTGAAGAAAAGAAATCTACCTAAAAGACCAAAATTTGAGGAATTCAGATCAAAAAGTCGAAATTTGAGGAATTTAAATCAAAAAAGACCAAAATTTGAGGAATTCAGATTAAAAAAAGACCAAAATTTGAGGAATTCAGATCAAAAAAGACCCGAATTTTTTCAATAGGCCTTTCGGGTGTTTTTGTCAGTTTTTTTCGGCGGAGAATGCCTCTTAGGCTAATTTTACGTAATTTTCCCACTCTTTATCTCAAGAATCTTCGACCAAGAAGCTATGCCCCAGCCCGTGATATCATAATTATCTTCTAGTTTGGCACCTGACTAAGCAAAGCTTTCCAACTCCAGCTATAGATCTTGGGCAAGTAAAATCCTTCAAATGTTTAACATTTGTTTTTGGCGTTGATTGGTGGGGTTGATGATCGCCCAAGGTGGACAACATCCCGGTGGGAGTTGTTCATTAGGCTTTCGGATAAATTACTGCATGCAATTTGCAACCTACAAAGAACTAATTAGGAAATGGCTATCGAAGTAATTAGATAGGTTTTTATGGCTTTATTACCAATTCTCATTTTAGAAACACTAAATAAAATACTTCTTCGATGATCGAATTTTATTGCTTGATCAAGCAGAGTAGTTTATATCCTTGTCAAATTGATATTTTGACCTACGTTCCTCGTCCTTGGTTCATATCGTCGTCTATGATAGAAAAAACCTTTTCTTCTTCATTCAAAACCTTTTGTACGTCTCAAAAACCTTTCTACGCTTTTTAGGAAACTCTAGGTCTCCACTCGACATGCAGTTTCGTCTTAGCCCTCTTTCAAAAGAGGAGATTAGATTGTCGTAGACGGTCATGGCGTTTCTTAGTTCACATTCATACTGGACGAGTTTCGGCGGACGCCCTGGATCCGTCATCTTCACAGCGGAACCTTCATCGTATAATTTATAATCTATAGTTCGCTTATCGCATGGTTTGGACATCTTCAAACCCCATCTTGAAAGCACAATTTGGGAGTAAATCACATAAAAGAGATATTGCTCATGTCTTAGTTCGGAAGCTGAGAAAACTTTTTTAAAATAATTCCTCTTTCCTTCGAAAAATTCTTTATGAACGCTTTCCCTCGCTTTTGAAAAGCGTTCGGAGACTTTTTCGTTTTGAATCTCCTTCGATTCTTTTTCAATCGCCAAAAGGGTATATTTATATAAAAGACGTTTTCTTTCATTCAAAACTTTAGTTAATTCAGCCCTCACAAGGTCTCCACTTGTAACGTGCCTTTTCATTTCATAACATTTCTCGTGAGCGGCCGCGATGCGATTTTCGAAAACTTCCAGTTTCGTTTCGATTTCTTCCTTCTGTCTTTTCCTTTGACGCTCATAAGACTTTTTATCATTCAGCTTTCTTGTCAGAGTATCAATCGTATTAAAATTTCTGTTAATTATGTCCATATAAACATTCACGACACTTTTTAAGTTTTCAAAATTTTCTTTCAAACTTTCATTAAGCTTATCTCGTTTTTCTTCGGATAAAATTCTTTTTAAAATTTGGTTAATTTGTGATAGCGTTTCGTCCATTCTGTTTGTCCAATAGGTTCTCAAAATTTTCTGTTTTTCGTGCATCTTTTGGGTAAAATTGTGCAAGTTTTCTTGCCTAATTTGGATGCCATGACGTTTCCACAATGCGAATGAATTGATCATATTTTGAATCTCGGTAATTCTTTCTTTTTCTAAATTAAGCCTCCCGCGGGATAAATGATCGGATTCGGCGTTCACTTCTGTAATCCCGCCGGATATTCCTTTCAAGTTTAATTTATTGAGGTCTAAACGGTTTAAGTTGTTATGGATTATATTCGAGTTCCTTTCACGGCGTAAGTTTTCCCAAAGGCCATACTTGTTTATCATTGTAGAATCCTGAACTTTCTTTTTGATGATACAATTTCTTCTTTCGGCTTCAACGATTCTTTCCATGATGATGTCCCAAGTTTGGTAGAGTTTCGCACGATCTGAGGCGATCGCTTCACGGCTTTTTTCAATGTCGCTCATAGTCTTCTCCATCTTCATTAGTTTTTTGATAAATTCATTTTTTTAAAGATGTGCTTCTTTTTCGCCGTTTTTCTTCTTTGGATGTGGTCTTCAGGAGGGGCGGAAAGGGCTTTTGAGGAACTTTGGCGGATCGGTCGGTTTTCTAAGTCGATCGTCTTACGGGCGGACCGCAAGACGGATTGCATGCGCTCGAGGAAACTGAATGTCTTTTTAGGCGTCGCCGTCTTTTGGTTTAGACTCGTTTTGCTCACAGTGCTTTGTTTTCTCGATGCGGGTTTTTTCCTCGATGGAGAAGAATTTCTGCTTTTCATCTTTACTCACAGAATAACAAACGTCTAGACTACTTCTATATTCTACTATCTTATAACATCTGTTTTTCTTTAAGAAGGAGGTATGATGGTTTTTAAGTGAGTTGCTTTGCAAATTTTTCGTTGTTAACAACGGTTTTCGGTTTTTCCCTTCTATCTCGGAAACCGTCGCTCAAAACGAAAAAACGTCCTAAGTAAAAGTCGTAGCTACAGAAATTTCCTTAAAAAAAGCCCTCATTGGTTTTTTTTTTCCAGAGCAATACTTAAGGAGATATGATGGTTTTTAAGTGAGTTGCTTTGCAAATTTTTCGTAGTTAACAACGGTTTTCGGTTTTTCCCTTCTATCTCGGAAACCGTCGCTCAAAACGAAAAAATGTCATAAGTAAAAGTTGTAGGTACAAAGATTTCCTACAAAAATTTTTTTATTCATTATTTGCGTAAGAGCAATATTTAAGGAGTTATGAGGTTAAAACTAATAATCCTACAGAGCCTGCCTAAAAACTTAAAACCTTCATATCTCCTAAAATATTGCTCTGACGGAAAAAACCAATAATATATATTTTATGTAGTAAATTTCCGTAGCTACAACTTTTACTTAAGACATTTTTTCGTTTTGAGCGACGGTTTCCAAGATAGAAGGGAAAAACCGAAAACCGTTGCTCACAACGAAAAATGTACAAAGCAAACAACTTAAAACCCTCATATCCCCTTAAATGATCCTAGTATATCAGCCCTAAAGAGTACTGCCTCATGGAAACTTTACAAGTCTCCAGAATTCCCAAGAGCAGAGGCAGCACAATAGATCAAGTAGGATAGAATTCCCCTGGTGGTCCTTATCGCAGCTTAGTCTGAACAAACTGGAGTAGGCAAACCCTGGACCTCCCTGGCTCTCGCGAGTGCCCGCCTTTTAGGTGAAAAAATGTTGAAGATCATACGGATTGAAGAATCCTTATAAAAGTGGAAATTTTTACCTTAAGGGGATATGAGGGTTTTAAGTTGGTTGCTTTGTACATATTTCGTTGTGAGCAACGGTTTTCGGTTTTTCGCTTCTATCTTGGAAACCGTCGCTCAAAACGAAAAATTTCCTAAGTAAAAGTTGTAGTTACAAAAATTTACTACATAAAATATCTTATTGGTTTTTTCCGTCAGAGCAATATTTTAGGAGATATGAAGGTTTTAAGTTTTCAGACAGGCTCTGTAGGATTATTACTTTTAACCTCATAACTCCTTAAATATTGCTCTTATGCAAATAGTGAATAAATAAATTTTTGTAGGAAATCTTTGTACCTACAACTTTTACTTAGAACATTTTTTCGTTTTGAGCGACGGTTTCCGAGATAGAAGGGAAAAACCGAAAACCGTTGCTCACGACAAAAAATTTGCAAAGCAGCTCACTTAAGAACCCTCATATCTCCTTAAGTATTGCTCTGACAAAAAAAACCAATGAGGTCTTTTTTGTAGGAAATTTTGTAGCTACGACTTTTACTTGGGATGTTTTTTCGTTTTGAGCGACGGTTTGCGAGATAGAAGGGAAAAACCAAAAACCGTTGCTCACAACGAAAAATGTACAAAGCAACCAACTTAAATACTTCCATATCTCCTAAAGTATTGCTCTGACGGAAAAAACTAATAAAATATTTTATGTAGTAAATTTTAGTACCTACAACTTTTACTTAGGACATTTTTTCGTTTTGAGCGAAGGTTTCCGAGATAGAAGGGAAAAACCGAAAACCGTTGTTAACAACGAAAAATTTGCAAAGCAACTCACTTAAAAACCATCATACCTCCTTAAAATAATGAAACAGATGACATTTTATTGTTGTAAATAAGAAGGTGTAGATTAGTAGTAGTTAGATAAATCTTATGTCCATCTAGATTTTAGAAACTGAAGTTTAATTTTAAAATTGAATACAATCTAAATTTAAAACGCCATGTCTGAAAAACCGAAAAAGACTGCTTTTTTGATTTATGAAGACTCGGAGGACATTGGGTCTAAAAGTGAAAATTTCTCGGAGGTTCCTCTGAAAAGCTATGAGGAAGAAAAAAGCACGTTTTCCAGCATGTCGGAGTATGTATCAGAAATGTTGGAGCATGTTTCGAACGCTTCAGAACTTGTTTTGGAAACTTCAGAATTAGTTTCTGGCATGTCTGAACTTGCTTCGAAGTCAAAGGAGAGTGAGTACATGAAGAGTTCGGAAATGTTGGGAGAATTGACGGAGAATGAAGAAATTAGGTTGGGGAAGAGAACTAAGAGTAAAAAGAAGCTCAGTATTGCTCTTCCTATGGAAAAAAAGTCGATGTCGTCAAGTAGTATACATAGTGGGAGCGATCTTCGAAGAAGGCGGAGAAGTAGCGAATCTGGGAGAAGACGTTCTCTGCAGCGTCGTAAATCAAGCGTCGCATCTGTCCCTAAAAGTTTTTTCATCGAAATCCTCAAGAAGAAAATCGAAGATCTACGAAGATCGCAGACGGCGACATCTTCCGAGCATAGCGTGAGGAAAAGTTTCGATGAAGAAGATTCTTCCGATATGACTCCGGCGACGTCATCATCAAATGCATTGAACAAACCGAAAAAGAAAAGATCGAAAAAGAAGAAAGGTTTCAACAAAGCAGCTTTTATCAAAAACCTCCTTAAAATCAACCGCGAGATAAACAACTTGGAGAAGGTCACCCAAAAACATCAAGACGACAAAAAAAACGATTACAAACAATGGGACGAAATCGTCGACCGATACGTTAAAACGAAACGTGAAAATTGCGTTATGAAAAGAAAAGCTGAATGTTTCGAAATGGAGAAAAATCACGGAGTTTGGGTCGGACTGAGAAGAAACAAAAACAACACAGTTTTAAAAGTTTACTCCAAACTCAACGAATTGGGGGTCAACTACACCAAAGCTTTAATCGACCTTTTAGAAGACACCGACCTCAAAAACCACGTTTTGATGAAAAAACTCATCGAGACAGACCGAGGTAGGTTCAAAATCCGACAAGAATTCGAAAACACTTTAAACCAACATTGGAAAGACGAAAATCTGAACGAGCACCTTTATTTACAATATAATAATCTCTACATGAACAAAAAAGGTTCAAAATTTGACTTAAGCTTTAAAAATAAGCTCAAAGAAGTCGCCAAATCATTCAACAATAAAATGAAAGATACTATTTTAATTAAAAAAGCTAAAGTTAAAGAAATTTATAAGGAACACGCTTCAAACCTTCAAAATTGTTTCAACGTCTATAGTGGGGTCGTCGAAAACAATTTTTTTTTCATCCAGCAACTTTCATACGACATCAACAGCCTGAAATGGAAACGATTCACTCGGAAAACGTACCTTGAGAATCTTCAGAGGAAAATGAAAAATATGGAGGAACGTCTCGGGATTTTGCACGATCGAAAATTAGAACTTATCGGGTTCGTTCAGGGTGGAAAGCATGTCAGAAGAAGCCTCACGCGTTTAATCCAGCGTAAAAAAGATTTGGAATACCAACTCGGAATCGCTTCGATAAACCACGAATATAAATATCACCGCGACACAGAGGTGACCGATAAACTCGAAAAGTCTTTAAAGAATCTCAAAAGCGATTTGATTTCAAGGAAAAAGGATTTTTTTAAAACTTGCATAAAACAGAGTAAAACGATCGGTGAGCAAGTTTTTTATGAACAATGCTTCAGAGAGATTTTCGACATTTTGACCCGAAGTCCACCGAAAGCGCAAGATCCGTACCCGGAAAACGAGGAGCTTGTCGTCCCTTTCGAATGGCTTAGGGTGACCGTCGGTGATTTCAAAGTCGACAAAGAGTCCGAGAGATACAGTAATTCCTTCCACGCAGTCATCGATTTTTACAAAAAGAACATCTCTAAAGAATGTTTAAGATTAGACGATTTGAACTTCATTATCAAAGACCGGCAGCCTTCTTTTATCCCCGATCTTAAACGCTTACAAGACGAAACTCTCGAGAAAATCAAACAAGAAGTAGAAGCAGAAAAAAGCCAAGATCTCCGACATATTAAGAATTGGTCAATAAAAGTATAAATTACACATAAACACTATTAAGCATATTAATTCACAAAAATTTCACATATGTCATCCACTTTGCTAGCATAAAAGTCCCATTTGGATGAAATGTAAATTTTAATCGACAGTTCTGTAGCCAGAGGGTGACAGGATAACGCACCTTCCCACCCCCACCCAAAAAAAAAAAGTCCGCCTGAAAAGAGTGTTCCCAACACTGACGAATCGCCTTAAGTTTTTTCACGATTATAAAGACCTGAAAACCCCGGAAAAACCTTAGGGTCGAAATAACAAAATTTCTAGAATGAATGATACAGAAAACGCCCGAGAATATTTTTGCAAAAACCGCGGGAAAATTTTGAAAATCCGGCTATTTCTGAAAAGCTGAGATAACAAATATTAAACTCCTTAAAATCGGGTAAAAAAAGGTTTATCTAGGTCTTAAGATGTGGTAAATTTGGGCTTCTGGGAAAATCAACCGAGAACAATTTTTAAAAATTCGGTAAATGCCGTTTTTCGGGCAATACAGATTAAAAATGATCACAAAGGTCACTGGTGAAATTCCGTGGAAGACGACTAAAAGTACTAGTTTGAAGAGCTTCCAACGAAAACTTCCTTAAAAAGAAGTAAAAATATAGGAGGGGGATGTATAAAGGAGGGGGAGGTATAAAGGAGGGAAAGTATAACAGAGGGGGAAGTACTCGTATAAAGAAGGGAAGTTTTTTTTTTTTTCAAAAATCAAGTCAGAAATAATGGGATTTTTGCCCAAGGGGACCTCTCTCGTAACGAGTGGACGTATGAAATTTCTCCCTACTAATATGATAATTAATGTAGAAAATCGATAATTTTTTTTACACCAAAAATTTTTTTAAAATATAACAAGTATTTGGTGAGAATTTGGTGAAAATCGGAACAACGGTTCGGCCGCAGCGCAGTTTTTAAAATTTCAAACGTGCATATCGCCGCCATTTTTTTGAAATTCAAAAATCGCTGACGATAATTTCTTGTTCAACTATTCAGGAAGGTTCTGTAAAAATTTGGTGAAAATCAATTGGAAACTGTGGCCGTAAAATGTTCCGGAAAAAATACTACGGTCGGCCGGCACCACAGACAAAGTTGAGATCGGTAAAGATCAATGATTTGACCCTCCGGCCGAGAAAAAAGCCGACGTCGACGGTATCACAATAACTTCTTTAAGGAAGTTAATCAAGTGTTCTTGGCCAAAAAACAGAGTAAAATATCGAAATCCAAAATCCTTTTTTCAAACCAGAAGATCGTGAAAAAAATCTCAATCCTGTAAATTAAAGAAAAAGGGCCTGTCGAAAACGTCCAAAAATCTGACAAAAATTATTGTTTTATGTGCTTTATTCACTTGTGTAGAAAAAACCCTGGGGCCCTCCAAAATTAAAATCGGCTACGTGCTTATTGAATCGGGATTATGTCAAATATTTGAGAATTAAACACGCAGATAATTAAATTAAAGGCCTTTCGATGAAATGTTAAGTATAAAATAATGATATTATAAAAAAATATTTATTTATAATGTTTGTGTCGATCCGTAGTTATTAATCCAAACAAACATGGGAAGCTCGTTGTTTAATAATAATTAAATTTTAAAATGAAGAACAAAGGGCGGGAGGCTTACGGAATGATCTCGGATTCCGTCTGTATTATAATCTTTTGTTCCAACATTAAAGGATTCTTAATCCGGCTTGTGAATAGAAGAGAACCTCTTTCACCTTTTGAATCACGTGTTAGCCACCATCTAATTTGCTATACACGCTCGCAATTATCATAAAAGCGGAGAAATTTCCACCATGTTATGTTGATTGAGGAGACCGAATTCGACGGGTCGTCGAGTTTCATACATAATTTTACGGATGGAGTAGTTTAATTTATTGGAACCACCCTTTTCAGAGTATAATCCGATTACGTTTATTAATTTTTTTATATTATTTTAATTAATTAACTCATAAGTGGCTTATAAAAAGGCCTTTTTTTTTATAATTCTTCTTTTATAATTTGGTTCTTTTGTCTAGACGTTTTGAAGTATGGAAAGAGGATTTTTAATTGAAAAAAGGCCTCTTTTTGCAATTTTCTTTTAATAATACAACGAAAGGTTAATGAGACTTCCATAGAGATTAAAGAATGACATAAGATCCCTTTCTTTGTCCTTCGGAAATAATAAAAAGTTACTTTAAATTTTTCATTGGGTTGAGAGCACCTTTTTTTAATACATAGAATTTAATTATTCTTGTATTAGAATTAATTTAGTGGGAGCCTTTATTAGATTTTAAACACTTTTTAATGAGGTTTTAAATTTTCTAGTACATTTTGGGTAAATGTGAATTTCCATTCTAATCAAATTGGGTTAAATGGCACCATGAACTACGTATTTTCTCAATCAGTCAAGGAGTCATGATTTTTTTTTTTTTTTTACCCAAATGCTCATTTTTGCTAATAATTCTTGGATTTAATATCCAAGAAACTTAAAAATCTTCTAAGTCCAAAAACGTTCTTTATCCGCTTTTCAGTACGGAGAGAGTTTTTTTTAAGTAAATTTTTTTTGTTTTCCAAGTTCAAGGATATTAAAACAATCTGACGAGGAACTGAAATTGAGCTTTTCATGACAAAAGTTTATAAGTAAAGGAATTCATTACGCCTATCTCATAATATAACATTCCAACTTTGTTCTAAACTTGAGAGAGAAACTTACACCCAAGAATTTTTAAATGAAAATAAAATTCGCGCGCACAGAACATTTGACTGTAGTTAGTTAGGTGGGATTGTCTACCAGGAAAAATAAAAACTGGAAAGATTTTGATGTAGCCAATATTTTCTTTTTTCAGTTTCAATTTACAGGTTTTTTTCCGTGAGGAGAGTAATATGAATTTCCGTATCCCCTTCCTATTAGGTTCATAGAGGCATGAAATTTGAGAGTGAAAGATAAAAACAAAAATTTTCAACCTTTTCTCCGTATTCAGGGCGAATAAAAAACAATAGTTTACTCTGAAATGAATACTAACGTAGTCAGATTATTTTTTCCGATAAAATAGACTTTTTTAAATGGAAAAAAAGTTCTATTTTAATATTTGATTTAGATAACGTTTTATGAAAGCTTTCGTGTATTTCTTTAAAAACTTTTCTGTGTATAACTTTCTCCCAGTTGATATTTTAAAAGGTAAAATTAGTGAAACATTATTTTAAAAAAGCAATTGAGAAACCCACGTGAATTTCGCGCGCTGGCATTTCTGAGAACGTGAGACATGTGACCTCACAAGAGATGTCTTCTTTTTTTTATATTCCGAATAATTTAACGAAAAACTGCGACTTCCTATATAAATACTAGTCTGGAGCTGGCCCCGACGGGAACTTCCTTAAAGAGAAGTATCTATATAGGAGGGGGAAGTATATGGGAGGAGAAGTATAACGGAGTGGGAAGTATGTGGGACGGGAAGTATAACGGAGGCGGAAGTATAACGGAGTAGGAAGTATAATATGGGAGGGGAAGTATAACGGAGGGGGAAGTATAACGGAGGGGAAAGTATAAGGAAGGGGAAAGTATAACAGAGGGTTAAGTATAATGAGGGGGAAGTATAAGGGAACGAAAGTATAAAGGAAGGGGATGTAGTAGGGAGGGAAAGTATAAAGGAGAATTTTCCAAGTTAGTTTTTTCGAAAAATTTTTCGGGCTTTTTTTTTTTTTTTATCGAAAAATTTTCTAAGTTCTTTTTTTTGAAAAATGTTCTAAGTTTTTTTTGTCCGAAAAAAAAATTTTTTTTTTTCAAAAAATTTTCAAAGTTTTTTTCGAAAAATTTTCCGGGTTTTCCTTTTTTTTCCATTTTTTTTTCGAAAAATTTTCTAAGTTTTTTTTTGTAAAAAAATTTTTTTTTTTCGAACAATTTTCCGGGTTTTTTTCTTTTTTTTTTTCTTTTTTCTTTTTTATTTTTTTTGAAAAATTTTTAAGTTCTTTTTTTCGAAAAATTTTCTAAGTGTCGAGGTAGAAATAATGGGCTCTTTGGCCTAGGGATGTGCCTCTCGTAAAGGGTAGAAGTACGAAATTTCTCCCTACTAATAAAAATAGTAATTAAAAAGTGGCAATTTTTTTGCACCAAAAATTCTTAAAAAATATAAGGAGTAATTGGTGAAAATTTGGTGAAAATCGGATTAACGGTTCGGCCGCAGCGAATTTTTTAAAATTTCAAACAGACATATCTCCGCCATTTTTTCGAAATTCAAAAATCCCCCTCGTTACATTCTTCTTCACCGGCTAAAGAAATTTTGGTGAAAATTTGGTGAAAATCGGATGAAAATTGTGGCCGTAAAGTGTTCCGGAAAAAATGCTACGAACGGCCGGCCGGCCGGCACCACAGACAAAGTTGAGATCGGTAAAGATCAATATTCGATTTGACCCTCCGGGGTCTGGAAGACCCTTCCCCAAAAACCCGACGTCGAGGGTATCGCAATAACTTCTTTAAGGAAGTAGAAGAAAATTGGAAAACTGATTAGTTCCTCTTTAGCCGATTAGGTCGTCTGTGGTGCCGGCCGGCCGTCCGTTGCATTTTTCCACACTTCACGTCCGCAACAATTTTCTCGGTATTTTGGGTTGAAGAAAGCTTCGCGAAATTCAGGAATGAGAGAAACACCTAAGAAACGTTTTATCGTTAATCTTGAAGTGTAAGAATGGAACTTTGTGTATTTTCCCCAAGGTTGTTTTACCATCGAAATTCCTCTTTCCGGACTTTTGCTTTGAAGAACCCAAAATACGCCCCAAGGGCTTAAGATAAACGGAATCCAGACGAGAATGTAAGCATAGAGGAAAAATTTTAGAAGAAAAGAAGTTCGTTATTGTCAAAAATTTATAATCTTTATAAAGAAAACATTGTTTTATTGTTATTTTTTATTTTAAAAAAATTTAACCCAGAAAAAAGACAATAGAAACAATAAACAAGAAATTGAGCCTTGTCAATTTTTGTGACAAATCTTAAAAATAGTGAACTAGATATCATTTTAATCTTCAATTAAGATAACCCACGATTTTTTTTAATTTTGAAAAAAAATTTTGCGATTGAAAAAAATGTAAATTAAAAAATGCTGAATTTAATAATTTGATAGTTTTATTTTAAAATGGACGTCCCTGGAATAACATGTTGCAAGTTATAATCTTACAATGTATATTCATATGTGCAAATGAACTTGGTAATCTATTATACTCTTATCAGTCTCCAAACTTATAGAGAATGGTTGACATAACAAATTAACGGCTTTCCTCCAAAATTTATGGAAAGTTATGATGACCCTTAATGCGTTTCGGAGATACTTTTTGCTTCGAAAGTTGTTAAGTTTTTATAAACTAACGATTACGACGTTCAAAAAAATTAAAAGAAACGGATAAAATGAATCTTCAGAAAAAAATGTTATTGTAGTATCCTTCGAGAGATGGCTTTCGGAAATGGGTCTTCCGGGCTCTTAAGGATTTTTTGGCCCAGAAACCCAAATATATTTTTTACACTTTTGCTCGTTTCTGTCGATCTTTTGGCCAAAAGAAACCTTTTTAACTTCCTTAAAGAAGTTATTGTGATACCCTCCACGTCGGGTTTTTGGGGAAGGGTCTTCCAGACCCGGAGGGTCAAATCATTGATCTTTACCGATCTCAACTTTGTCTGTGGTGCCGGCCGGCCGTAGCGTTTTTCCGGAACATTTTACGGCCATAGTTTCCAACCGATTTTCACCAAATTTTCGCACAACCTTCCTGAATAGTTGAACAAGAAATTATCGTCTGCGATTTTCGAATTTCGAAAGAATGGTGGAGATATGCACGTTTGAAATTTTAAAAACTGCGCTGCGGCCGGTTCCGATTTTCACCAAATCACCAAATTTGGTGTCTTAATTTTCAACAAATAAAATTAAGAATTAAGTATAATTCCTTAGTTTAATTTTTGGTGTAAAAAAATATCAATTTTCTACATTAATTATCATTTTAGTAGGGAGAAATTTCATACGTCCACCCGTTACGAGAGGGACTTCCCTTGGGCGAAAATCCCACTATTTCTACCTTGTTTTTCTTTTTTTAAGGAGTTTTATTCAATACTTCGTACGAGTAAGACCCTTTTGACTTAATTTTCCTCGTTTTCGACAAAGAAACCCTTCGCGATTCTGCATCGACCATGAAACATCTATTGAACCAAATTTTTTAGCGTTTTAACTTCCTCAAGAAGTTACTGTGATACCCTCCGACCCCCTGTTACTAGAAAAGGGTCTTCCAGACCCGTAGGATAAATCTGATAAGTGATCTTTGCCGATCCTGACTTTGTCTGTGGTGCCGGCCGTCCGGCCGTCCGTCGCCACTTTTTCCGGAACACTTCACGGCCGCAATTTTCATCCGATCTTCACCAAATTTATACACAAGCTTCCTTTCACAGAAATCTTGAAAATGACGAGAGCTTTTTTCGAAATTTTTCAAAATGGCGGAGATATGACTGTTCAAAGATTTAAAATGAGCGCTGTGGGCGTACCGTTGGTCCGATCTTCACCAAATTTTCACTAAACATTCCTTGAATTATTTAAAAATTTTCCATGTTTTTAAAATTTTAATTTTCCAAAATTTTTTTTACTTAATAATTTTTCTAGGCAGAAATGTGAGTCACTTCGCCGGCTCGAGGGCGGCCTCTCTTTGGCTAACCGTACTGAATTTCTACCTTGATATAAAATTTTCAAAATTTTTTTTTTTTTTTTTTTTTAACTTCCTCAAGAATTTTTTTAACGGAAAATAAAATGGCGATTTATTAGGTACTTAATTTTTATTTTTTTTTTTTCAAAAAACAGAAAACGAACAACAATTAAAAATACCTAAAATTTCTAACTTCCTCAAGACTTACTGCGATACCCACCAAATTTATTTCACAACTTTTACAAAAATTTAGTTCTCCTACTTAATACTTCCTCCTCCTGTATCCTTGAGGAAGTTATCGTTGGAAGCTCTTCAAACCGGAACTTTTTTTTCAGCTTATTGGCCATAAAACCCCGATTTTTTCACATATTTCGTTTATTTTTCAAAATTTTTTCGTCCTAGAAACATTCGTTTCTCTTGTTTGGTGTTTTCCGCTATCTTTCTCCCAATTGCAACTCATTTTAGCGAATTAACTTCCTTAAAGAAGTTATTGCGATACCCTCGACGTCGGGTTTTTGGGGAAGGGTCTTCCAGACCCCGGAGGGTCAAATCGAATATTGATCTTTACCGATCTCAATTTTGTCTGTGGTGCCGGCCGGCCGTCCGGCACTCCGTAGCATTTTATTCCGGAACACTTTACGGCCACAGTTTTCATCCGATTTTCACCAAATTTTTACACAAATTTCTTTAGCCGGTGAAGAAGAATATGACGAGGGGGATTTTTGAATTTCGAAAAAATGGCGGAGATATGTCTGTTTGAAATTTTAAAAAATTCGCTGCGGCCGAACCGTTAATACGATTTTCACCAAATTTTCACCAATTACTCCTTATATTTTTTAAGAATTTTTGGTGTAAAAAAATTGCGACTTTTTAATCATTAATTTTTTTTTAGTAGGGAGAAATTTCGTACTTCTACCCTTTACGAGAGGCACATCCCTAGGCCAAAGAGCCCATTATTTCTACCTTGAGACAGAAAATTTTTCGAAAAAAAGAACTTCGAAAATTTTTCGAAAAAAAAAAAAGGAAAACCCGGAAAATTTTTCGAAAAAAAAACTTAGAAAATTTTTCAAAAAAAGAACTTAGAAAATTTTTCGAAAAAAAAAAAGGAAAACCCGGAAAATTTTTCGAAAAAAAAACCCGGAAAATTTTTCGAAAAAAAAAACTTGGAAAATTTTTCAAAAAAAAGAACTTAGAAAATTTTTCGAAAAAAAAAAAAAAAAAAAAAGGAAAACCCGGAAAATTTTTATACTTTTCCTCCCTACTACATCCCCTTCCTTTATACTTCCTACTCCGTTATACTTCCCACTCCGTTATACTTCCCCCTCCGTTATACTTCCCACTCCGTTATACTTCCCCCTCCGTTATACTTCCCCCTCCGTTATAATTCCCCCTCCGTTATACTTCCCCCTCCGTTATACTTCCCCCTCCGTTATACTTCCCCCTCCGTTATACTTCCCCTCCCATATACTTCCTACTCCGTTATACTTCCTACTCCGTTATACTTCCCCCTCCGTTATACTTCCCCTCCCATATACTTCCCACTACGTTTTACGTCCCCTCCGTTATACTTCCCCCTCCTATATAGATACTTCTCTTTAAGGAAGTTTTCGTTGGAAGCTCTTCAAACCAGTACTTTTTTCTAGTTTTTCGGACAAAAACACACTTTTTAACGAGTTTTTGGGCTTTTCCACGATTTTAATTTTTAAAGACATCGCGGGGGAAAAATTTAGTGCCAAAAACCAACCACCCTTCATACGAAGAGACGAATTTGAAAAAAAACGCGCATTTTACCTTCAAAGTCTCACCGTTTCCCGCAGCACTCTCGCTTAACCCATGTACGAATGACAACTTTTCAACAATGTGTTATCGTTAATACTTCCAGAATTCATTTTAATTTAAAAATTCCCCTCTTTTCTAATCTTATTTAATCCTATGAGAAGACGCGTTTAATCCAGTATATTTGCTTCTTTTTGTTGAATGAACAGGTATAAACTATAAACTTTTTTTTTGTTACTATCTTTTGTTTTTGTCCTCTTATCATTGATTTACTACGCCCATTATCTAAGATTTTTTTAGTACTTTTTTAACTGGGAGCACGGATTGTGATCTGCGAAACTCTCTTCCCTTCAATGAAATTATTTAGCGATAAGATTTATCTAGAAAAACAATTATCATTAAACTTGAGAATGTCCCCTAGTTTCTGATAATTTAATTTTTTTCATTTCTCAATCCTAAAAAAACTTTTAGCCAACGTTACGTAAACAACCCATGAAAGAATGTGTTCAAAGATATCTAAAATTGACACTAGAAAATTGACTTCCATAGTCACTTATTAAATGGGGAAAAAAGGGAAATTCTGTAGTCTCTTGTTCTAGAAACATCCATTTTCCTTCTGGGTGAATTCTTTTGTAAAATTGGATAGTCACTTATGTATAAATGGGGAAAAAAGGGAAATTCTGTAGTCTCTTGTTCTAGAAACATCCATTTTCCTGAATTCTGGGTGCTTTTTACGGTCTTTGCCCATTCTTTTGTTACTTTTCTCTTAAAATTGGATAGTCACTTATGTATAAATGGGGAAAAAAGGGAAATTCTGTAGTCTCTTGTTCTAGAAACATCCATTTTCCTGAATTCTGGGTGTTTTTTACGGTCTTTTGCCCATTCTTTTGTTACTTTTCTCTTAAAATTGGATAGTCACTTATGTATAAATGGGGAAAAAAGGGAAATTCTGTAGTCTCTTGTTCTAGAAACATCCATTTTCCTGAATTCTGGGTGCTTTTTACGGTCTTTTGCCCATTCTTTTGTTACTTTTCTCTTAAAATTGGATAGTCACTTATGTATAAATGGGGAAAAAAGGGAAATTCTGTAGTCTCTTGTTCTAGAAACATCCATTTTCCTGAATTCTGGGTGTTTTTTACGGTCTTTGCCCATTCTTTTGTTACTTTTCTCTTAAAATTGGATAGTCACTTATGTATAAATGGGGAAAAAAGGGAAATTCTGTAGTCTCTTGTTCTAGAAACATCCATTTTCCTGAATTCTGGGTGCTTTTTACGGTCTTTTGCCCATTCTTTTGTTACTTTTCTCTTAAAATTGGATAGTCACTTATGTATAAATGGGGAAAAAAGGGAAATTCTGTAGTCTCTTGTTCTAGAAACATCCATTTTCCTGAATTCTGGGTGTTTTTTACGGTCTTTTGCCCATTCTTTTGTTACTTTTCTCTTAAAATTGGATAGTCACTTATGTATAAATGGGGAAAAAAGGGAAATTCTGTAGTCTCTTGTTCTAGAAACATCCATTTTCCTGAATTCTGGGTGCTTTTTACGGTCTTTTGCCCATTCTTTTGTTACTTTTCTCTTAAAATTGGATAGTCACTTATGTATAAATGGGGAAAAAAGGGAAATTCTGTAGTCTCTTGTTCTAGAAACATCCATTTTCCTGAATTCTGGGTGCTTTTTACGGTCTTTTGCCCATTCTTTTGTTACTTTTCTCTTAAAATTGGATAGTCACTTATGTATAAATGGGGAAAAAAGGGAAATTCTGTAGTCTCTTGTTCTAGAAACATCCATTTTCCTGAATTCTGGGTGCTTTTTACGGTCTTTTGCCCATTCTTTTGTTACTTTTCTCTTAAAATTGGATAGTCACTTATGTATAAATGGGGAAAAAAGGGAAATTCTGTAGTCTCTTGTTCTAGAAACATCCATTTTCCTGAATTCTGGGTGCTTTTTACGGTCTTTTGCCCATTCTTTTGTTACTTTTCTCTTAAAATTGGATAGTCACTTATGTATAAATGGGGAAAAAAGGGAAATTCTGTAGTCTCTTGTTCTAGAAACATCCATTTTCCTGAATTCTGGGTGCTTTTTACGGTCTTTTGCCCATTCTTTTGTTACTTTTCTCTTAAAATTGGATAGTCACTTATGTATAAATGGGGAAAAAGGGAAATTCTGTAGTCTCTTGTTCTAGAAACATCCATTTTCCTGAATTCTGGGTGCTTTTTACGGTCTTTTGCCCATTCTTTTGTTACTTTCTCTTAAAATTGGATAGTCACTTATGTATAAATGGGGAAAAAAGGGAAATTCTGTAGTCTCTTGTTCTAGAAATCCATTTTCCTGAATTCTGGGTGCTTTTTACGGTCTTTTGCCCATTCTTTTGTTACTTTTCTCTTAAAATTGGATAGTCACTTATGTATAAATGGGGAAAAAAGGGAAATTCTGTAGTCTCTTGTTCTAGAAACATCCATTTTCCTGAATTCTGGGTGTTTTTTTTACGGTCTTTTGCCCATTCTTTTGTTACTTTTCTCTTAAAATTGGACAGTCACTTATGTATAAAGGGGAAAAAAGGGAAATTCTGTAGTCTCTTGTTCTAGAAACATCCATTTTCCTGAATTCTGGGTGCTTTTTACGGTCTTTTGCCCATTCTTTTGTTACTTTTCTCTTAAAATTGGACAGTCACTTATGTATAAATGGGGAAAAAAGGGAAATTCTGTAGTCTCTTGTTCTAGAAAAATCCATTTTCCTGAATTCTGGGTGTTTTTTACGGTCTTTTGCCCATTTTTGTTACTTTTCTCTTAAAATTGGATAGTCACTTATGTATAAATGGGGAAAAAAGGGAAATTCTGTAGTCTCTTGTTCTAGAAACATCCATTTTCCTGAATTCTGGGTGCTTTTTACGGTCTTTTGCCCATTCTTTTGTTACTTTTTCTTAAATTGGATAGTCACTTATGTATAAATGGGGAAAAAAGGGAAATTCTGTATCTCTTGTTCTAGAAACATCCATTTTCCTGAATTCTGGGTGTTTTTTACAGTCTTTTGCCCATTCTTTTGTTACTTTTCTCTTAAAAATGGGAATTCCCAAACTTTTTAGCACTTGCCCATTTTATCGTCGGATGTGGGGACCCCATTTTCCTTATTCTGTTTGAATGCCTTTGGAATTTCGAGTTTGGCTGATTTTTATGGACAATCATTGGTTTTTCGCTTGCAAAATCCAAATTTTGACTAAAAACCCCTTTAGTAAGCCCTTATTTGAACCCTTAAGTTTTAGCCAGTTTTTTGTTAAAGCCTAGGAAAACTCGTGAAAATCCCGTCAAAATGTGGTTTCTTTGTTTAAAAAAACTGACAAAAATTCCCGAATCCTGAAAACTGGGGGTCTGTGGTGAAAACACTCAATTACCACTAAAATGTGGTAAATAAAAACCCTGATTTTTTGATCAATTTTTATTTTAAATCAAGCTTTTTTAAATTTTTTTAGGTGGAGAGCAATGGAGGCAAAGGCAGCTTCGTCCGATATCATGTTAATCCATGGTAACTCCCATCCTGAATTGGCCAATTTGATTGCCAGGTAATTTTCTTAATTATTTTCCAATTTTTCTTTATTATTTTTAGTCGCCTTGGCATCAAAACTGGAGGATGTAGCGTCGCTCATAAAACGAACCGAGAAACTATGGTGGAAATCGGCGATTCCGTTCGAGGAAAGGACATTTACATTATTCAAACAGGAACAAAGTAATAAAAACTTAAGTTTATTATTGGGTTGGCTGTGGCGCCTAAATGGTCAACCTTTTTCTCATCTAGCTAGCAAAATTAAGACTCCCAGCATTAGATTAACTTGATTAAAAATTATTGGCACCTAAAAGTTGATTTCATTAAGGTTTCTTGAGTTTTTAAAGGTGAAGTGGGAGGCCCATGGATATTTCTTTTCAATGTGAAATCTTAAATTTTTATTCTTGTCTTTAGGGATGTTAAAACATAATGGAGCTTTTAATTATGGCCTACGCTTGTAAAACTTCTTCTGCTAGAAATATTGTCGCTGTCATTCCTTTACCATACAGCAAGCAATGTATGATATTAGAACTAATGAATAAAAATAATTTTGAGCTTTTTTAGGCAAGATGAGAAAGCGAGGTTGCATTGTGACCAAACTGTTGGCGAAAATGATGTGCAATTCAGGTTTAACCACGTCATCACAATGGATCTTCATCAAAGAAATCCAAGGATTTTTCGATTGTCCAGTGGATAACCTCCGTGCATCACCTTTCTTGTTGCAGTACATTCAGGTATTCCAGATTATAGGAATGCGGTGATTGTGGCGAGGAATCCTGGGTCTGCGAATAAAGCGACTTCGTATGCAGAAAGGTTAAGATTGGGAATAGCAGTTTTGCATGGTGAGCAGAAGAAGCTGATAGTGATCAAGTCGATGGGAGGTATTCTCCACCACCGCAGCCTAATGGGGAAGCCAGGGGTAGCGGTGATAACAGCAATCCAAGCTCATACAGCAGCTCGAACCCTGCAGTCGTTCGCGTAATGGCAGCACCAGCGTGCCCAGACCTCAAGCCAAAGAAAAACCTCCAATTAACGTCGTAGGAGATGTCGGCGGTCGAATCCATTATGGTCGTACGTATTTATTATTGATTCTTTCTTTTTATTGATTTTTTTAAGGACGATATGATTGATGATGTTCAATCTTTTGTGGCTGCTGCTGAAGTTTTGAAAGAAAGAGGTGCTTATAAGATTTATGTTATGGCTACTCACGGCTTACTCAGTTCTGATGCTCACGATTGATTGAAGATTCACCCATTGATGAGGTAGCTGCATTCAATTTTATTATTTCATTAATTTTAGGTTGTCGTTACCAATACCATCCCTCACGAGCTTCAAAAACTTCAATGCCATAAAATCAAACGGTCGATATTAGCGTTTATTGTCTGAAGCAATTCGTCGTATTCATAACAAAGAGTCGATGTCCTATCTTTTTAAAAATGTAACCAACGAGGATTAATTCCGAATTACCCAGTAACCTGCCTGACATAAGTAGAAAAAACCTGCACGTTTAGAGCTTATTCTTACCAATTCTGGACCTTCAACCCGCAACAGTATCATGAAATGTTATTTTTCCAATTTGAAAATAATTAAATTTTCTAAATTTATACGGAAAAGATGTATATTTTTCAAGGAGATGTCATATTAATTTTTTATTTTTTACACACTCTTCCATAATATGAAATTTTGAAACATTCGAAAGAAGTATTAATTATCCTATGTTTGTGAATTCAATGTTATTGTAAAAAAATAAAAATTGCAAATCTATGTTGATTTCTACCTTTTCTCAATCTGGAGTTTGAAAAACCTATAGGACATATAGATTAGCAAAAAAAGTCAAGTTGGGCTTAGCTAGAAGAATATGATGTTGCAGGCAGCCTAGCTTCTACTTTGACCTAAAGGCCTAAATAATAATGAAAACCTCCTTGGAAACAAATTGAAAAAAATTTCTCTGAACCTCCTTTGATGAAACGTGAGGAAAACGGCAAAAAAGTTTATTAATGAGGAAGGTTTAGGCCAAAAATTTGAGGAAAACTTACAAAAAATGATCTGAAAACAAAATGAGTTCCTTGGCCTAACAGTGATTCTCATCGGGGGCGGTGCCGCCCCTTTGGGGCGCGCTGGGAAGTTACTGGGGCTTAACGCCCAAAATTTGGGTGATAGGGGGCGATGGCTGGGGGCGTTAGCGTGAGTCCTTTTTAATTTAATTATTATTAATGCGATAAAAATTTTGTTCCAAAAAAAGGCCTACCCATAACAAAATCAGAGTCTCTGAAAATTGAGGGGTCGAGGCGCCTGAGATACTAAACCAACTTGACCGCCAAGTCTTGCGGGTTTAGTATGACAAAAGAAATTTTGAGGATGTAGCGCCAGTGCTCCCGTTTTCAAGTTCCCCTTGGTGTTACAGGTAATATATTAATCAGTGATTACTGATAAGTATTATATAATATGTTATTGATTACTCTGAAAGCCTTAAAATTTCGGAAAAGATGCTTCTCTACAGCTCTTCTTAGGGCTTCCTCCTCAGTATTCTAACATCATTATTTTATATTATGTATTTGAGATTAAAAATGATTGATGCAAAATTGAAAATTATAAAAGAAAATAAATTTTTTAAACTTTTTTTTCGGGTTTTAGCCAAAAAATTAAAAAACTGGCAACCTTCAATTTTTTCCAAAGGGTCTGAACACCCCAAAAAACTTTTTCTCTATATTTTGATTCTTCTCCAGAAATTTTCGGAGAGAAGGTGCCTTGGCTACGGACCTCTATAATTTTTTTAAAATACATGGAAAAAATAAAGAAACTAGACCTTTCTGACATGTTAAAAAATAGGATTCGGCACAATTTCCAGTTTCCAACATTTAATTTTGAGCTTGTTCATTAAAAAATGGGAATTTTATCCATTAAAAGTTTAAAATTATTCAAAAACAAATCAATTTTAACCATCGGATGTACGAGTAGTAAGTAGTGTAGTATGTACCTAGTTATATTGATTTCAATTTTATATTGATTCATATATTACCTCGCATTACTTTTCTGCAAAAGATACCTTTTTTCTTCTTTTTTTTTTAACTTCCTTAAAGAAGTTATTGCACCCTCGACGTCGGGTTTTTGGGGAAGGGTCTTCCAGACCCGGAGGGTCAAATCGAAATTGATCTTTACCGATCTCAACTTTGTCTGTGACGGCCGTCCGGCCGTCCGGCCGTCCGTAGCATTTTTCCGGACACTTTACACCCCCAGTTTTCATCCAATTTTCACCAAATTTTCACAAATTTCTTTAGCGGTAAAGAAGAACCTTCTTTAGCCGAGGTTTTTTCATTGTTATTGTTTTAAAATTTTACGTACCTCAGAAAACACTCTAAAAGTTCTTTTTAAATTTTATTGTATAAAAAAAGGAGAATTAGAAAAAAGAAGAAGAAAAAAGAACAAATTTATCAAAAAAATAAATATTATAATACCTGTAAGTTTTTTAAAATTTTTTGTTTGTTTGTTAATTACTGAAACTCATAAATGTTAATTGTTGTAGAAAATAAGCTGAAGAGGGCGAACATGTGGCGAAACATGTCCCTTAATAAATAAAAAAATAAACAACTTGTGCTATTAATCCATCAACCATAAAAAATAGAAGAAAAATAGCATCAACCAACAAAAGAACAACAAAAGAGTAAAGAAGAATGTAAAAGGGCGATTTTTGAATTTCGAAAAAATGGCGGAGATATGTCTGTTTGAAATTTAAAAACTCGCTCGCTGCGGCCGAACCTTAATCCGATTTTCACCAAATTTTCATCATTACTCCTTATATTTTTTAAGAATTTTTGGTGTAAAAAAATCGCCACTTTTTAATTATCATTTTTTTTAGTAGGGAGAAATTTTACTTCTACCCTTTACGAGAGGCATCCGTAGGCCAAAGAGCCCATTATTCTTCACTTAAAACTAAAACTTAAATAACTTAAAAAATTTTTCGGAAAAAAAAAAGAAGAAAACCCGGAAAAAAAATTTTTTTACAAAAGAACTTAGAAATTTTTTCGAAAAAAAAAACTTAGAAAATTTGTCGAAAAAAAAAACTCGGAAAATTTTGGGAAAACAAACTCGGACAATTTTCAAAATAAACTTAAAAATTTTCTAAACTTAAAAATTCTATTAAAAAAACAAACTTGGAAATTCTCCTTTATACTTACCCTCCCTTATTCATCCTTCCGTATACTTTCGTTCCTTATACTTCCTCCTCCATATACTTCTCCCATATACTTCCCACTCCGTTATACTTCCACCCATATACATACTTCCCCCTACGTTTTACGTCCCCTCCATTATACCTTCTCCTATATAGACTTCTCTTTAAGGAAGTTTTCGTTGGAAGCTCTTCAAACCAGTACTTTTTTTAATTTTATTATAGTTTTTTCCCATTTTTGTTTATTATTTTTTGTTCTTAAGTAGGGAAGGGGCGGTAAGTATTTTCCTCCTCTTAGGGGATAAATTGATCCGGGGCTGTGTGTTGCCTATAAATTCTATAATGCTAGTGATAAATGCTGATGTTCGCTATTCAAAGTTTTGAATTTTACCACATTTTTCTGATTGGACAAGAGCTTTTACGTCACGAACTCTTGTGGATCCCTTGGCTTTGGTAACCGCTTGGTTAAGTAGTAAGAAGGTTACAATACAAGGGAAAGAAAATGGTAAGACTTTTTATCGTTATCTACTTAATCTTTTATTAATTTAATGGTTTTATTATTTTTTGAAAACTTTTTATAGTCATTATTCTATTTATGGAGGATTTTGGATGATAGATTTAGTATTTTCAAGTTAAACATCAATGTTTTTGTCATGTGTGTTCCCCCTACCCGGTCTTACGCCCTTTGCGTAATATTAAGATTTTGTTTTTTTTTTTCAGCAACCTCAAATAATTGCTGAAAGAAGGGACGGAGACGGCGCAGGGTAAATCGCAGTTGATTTCAAACATCAACGCCTGCCAAGTCGTCGCCGATGCCGTACGAACGACTTTGGGTCCGAGGGGAATGGACAAACTCATCGTAAACGCCAATGGAAAGCGACCATTTCTAACGATGGTGCGACCATAATGAAGCTGCTTGATATCGTCCACCCGGCGGCCAAACACTGGTTGATATCGCCAAATCGCAAGATGCCGAGGTATGGTACCACCAGTGTCGTCCTTCTTGCTGGCGAGTTTTGAAGCAGTTGAAACCCTATGTTGAAGAAGGCGTTCACCCCAGGATTATGATCTGCCGTCCGTAAAGCTACTACTTTAGCTCTAGAAAAAATTAACAGCTTAGCCATCAAGGTATGCCAATGTTTGACTTTTTCCACATTTAGTCAATTTCCTTTTTTTTTTTCTAGATTGACAAAGCTGATACAGTAGAGCATAGAGCTTTGCTTGAAAAATGTGCAGCAACTGCCCTCAGCTCCAAATTGATCCATCAACAGAAAGATTTCTTTTCCAAAATGGTCGTAGATGCTGTTTTACAATTAGATGAACTCCTTCCTCTTCAGATGATCGGTATTAAAAAAATTCAAGGAGGCGCCCTTGAGGTTTGTTCATTTTAATTGACATTTCCTGTATTGACATTAATGATTGTATTCTCTCTTGATATCTGGAGTCGCATTTAAGAAGACGTTCTCTTATGCTGGTTTTGAGATGCAGCCGAAAGTTTACAAGAACCCAAAAATCGCCTTACTTAACATAGAATTAGAGTTAAAAGCTGAAAGAGACAATGCTGATTAGACTGAATAGCGTTGAAGAATATCAAAAAGTCGTAGATGGAATGGCAAATTTTGTATGAAAAGCTTGAAAGATAGCGAAATCTGGAGCACAGGTTGTTCTTTCCAAGTTGCCGATCGGGGACGTCGCCACACAATATTTCGCAGATCGCGATATGTTCTGCGCTGGTCGTGTTCCTGAAGAAGATCTCAAGAGGACGCAGAAAGCATGCGGTGGTTTTGTCGTGACGACTACCAAAGATATGAACGAAAGCATGTTGGGAAACGTGTGAAGATTTCGAAGAGAGACAACTCGGTGGTGAAAGGTTCAACATTTTCGCCGGTTGCCCTCACGCCAAAACATGCACTATAATCTTAAGAGGTGGATCTGAACAGTTTTTGGAAGAATCTGAACGTTCTCTTCATGATGCTATTATGATTGTCAGGAGGGCAATCAAACACGATTCTGTTGTCGCCGGAGGTGGTGCTATTGAAATGGAACTCTCCAAAGCACTTAGGGACTTTTCAAGAACAATCGCTGGGAAACAACAGCTTCTTATCGGAGCGATTGCCAAAGCGCTGGAAGTCATTCCGAGACAACTCTGCGACAACGCTGGATTCGACGCTACATCACTTTTGAACAAACTAAGACAAAAACATGCACAAGGTAGCTGCTGGTTTGGTGTTGATGTCATGACCGAAGATGTCTCGGACAACATGGAAAAATGTGTCTGGGAGCCGGCTATGGTAAAGAAAAATGCCTTATCTGCTGCCTGCGAGGCTGTCTGTCTCATCCTTTCTGTAGACGAAACGATCAAAACCCTAAAAGCGGAGGTGGTGGAATGGGAGATCAACCTGTCAGGAGGCCTATGTAAATCGCTACACTTTTCTTTCCAACTTCTTTTCTTAACCGTTAACACTCATAAATGCATCTGCTTTAATTTGTATTAAAATATTTAATAAAAAAAATTTCTTAACAACTTCTGATTATAGTTCCCAGCTTGATTTGATAGGGTCGAATTCCAGCGATGTACAGATTTTGCCGTTTTCACTTTTGCTGTAAAGTGTTCCAGAACAAAGTAGTCTGGAGCTGGCCCCGACGGGAACTTCCTTAAAGAGAAGTAACAATATAGGAGGGGGAAGTATATGGGAGGGGAAGTATAACGGAGTGGGAAGTATGTGGGAGGGGATGTATAACGGAGGGGGAAGTATAACGGAGTAGGAAGTATATGGGAGGGGAAGTATAACCAACGGGGAAGCACTTAGTTTTTTTTGTAAAAAAAATTTGTTTCGGAAAATTTTCCGGTTTTTTCTTTCTTTTTCTTTTTTTTTTTTTGTTTGAAAAATTTTTAAGTTCTTTTTCGAAAAAATTTTTTAAGTCTCAAGGTAGAAATAATGGGCTCTTTGGCCTAGGGATGTGCCTCCGTAAAGGGTAGAAGTACGAAATTTCTCCCTACTAATAAAATAATTAAAAAGTGGCAATTTTTTTGCACCAAAAATTCTTAAAAATATAAGGAGTAATTGTGAAAATTTGGTGAAAATCGGATTAACGGTTCGGCCGCAGCGAATTTTTAAAATTTCAAAACAGACATATCTCCGCCATTTTTTCGAAATTCAAAAATCCCCCTCGTTACTCTTCTTCACCGGCTAAAGAATTTTGGTGAAAATCGGATGAAAATTGTGGCCGTAAAGTGTTCCGGAAAAAAATGCTATGGACGGCCGGCCGGCACCACAGACAAAGTTGAGATCGGTAAAGATCAATATTCGATTTGACCCTCCGGGGTCTGGAAGACCCTTCCCCAAAAACCCGACGTCGAGGGTATCGCAATAACTTCTTTAAGGAAGTTAAAATGATGCAGATAGCGCCACACTAAAAATTTAGATCTATAATGGAAGAACCACATCTCGACAGGTATTACAATAACTTTTTAACTTCCTTAAAGAAGTTATTGTGTACTCTCCACGTTGGGTTTTTGGACAAAAAACTTAGAAAATTTTTCGAAAAAAAAAAAGGAAAACCGGAATTTTTCGAAAAAAAACTTGGAAAATTCTCCTTTATACTTTCCCTCCCGAACTGTTATACTACCCCTCACTTATACTTCCCCTCCCATATTTTCTCCGTTATACTTCCCCCCGTTATACTTCCCCTCCCATACTTCCCTACTATGTATATAGATTCTTCTCTTTAAGGAAGTTTTCGTTGGAAGCTCCTCAAACCAGTATTTTTCTTTCAAAAAAAGTCGTTTCAAAATCATATTCTTTAATAACAACAACCATAATAACAAATCAAGTATTTACAACATTTTGATTTTTTCAAACATAAATATGCGATTTACACCTAAAATCTATTAAACTTTTAAAATCCAAACTTCACACTTTTTAAACAGGTCAGTCAGCGAATAGCTTCAAATTTCTTTTCTTCCTTTCTGCTTTTGCTCAAATAAATTAAAATTTTTGATTATTAATGTAAAGGAAGAATGAAAATTAGGATCTGCTGATTGGAGGGAAGAGAATCGGCTGTGGTGGTGATGGAAGTTTACTTGTTGAGTTTCCTCAGAAGCTGCTAGCCTGGGAAGTTCCCAATCCGATGTTGAAGAACCCCTAAGTTTTTTACGATTATTACATTTACTAAATAATGCTTTACCCTGTGGAAGTTCTTCCATATTCTGTTTCTGCTGTTGCTGGTGGTATCAGCTGTGTATCCTCTTCGGCTCAGAACTGTCTCCACCCTAAAATGTTATTTACATTTTTGGGCAATAAAAATTACTCTTTTATTGGAGGAAGAGTGTCGTAAGCATTATAAGGAATGCCGGCTGTATCCGTGCTAAAAGTCGTAGCATGGATTTCTTGTTGGTAGAGACTGTACAGATCTTGAAGGTCGTTCGGAAGCATGAGTTTTCCTTCTAAAAACGATTGTGATATTATAAAATAATTGGGTATGATACCTTCGATTAAATGGCGCTGACGTGTGATTATTTCATCAGTGAGTCGTTGTGCCGATAGAATCTCTGAAGCATGTCGGCCCTTCTTCGTAGTTCATGGTTTTCTACAAGTCTTTCCCCCTGTAAAGCAACTTTGTCTGCTTCTAATTCATGTACACGGATCACAAAGAAAGCATCTCTCTTTCAGTATCTGAATCTAGTTGATCAGGCAAATCCTAAAATTTAAAAAATAAAAAGTAAGGTTGAGATTAATTCTTTACATTTTCAAGGGCAACTGCGTTTGTCGGCAGGCATCCAGTTCTTTTAAAGTGGCCGATCGAAGTGCTACATAGCGTTCTTGCTCTCTTTCGATATAACTGAGTTCTGACCAAGCATCATGACTGAAACTTCTCCACCTTCATCTAAAATTTGATATAGAAAACTCTAACTATGAAAATGATAAAACCTGTTGAAGCTGTTGTGTTTGGCCTGGAACGATTATAAAGCTTATTTCGTCTTGCTTCCCATTGAGAAATAATCTGATGTTGCCTTTCAGCTTCAACACCTAATGATCAAATGTCCATCTATGTCCATCAAACGCCGCCTAAAAAAGCCGTCAGTGTATATTCTGGTAAAATAATTTACCTAAGTTTCATTTGTTCTCTGAATGTGGCTATTATCTGTTCTCGCAATTGCTTGACAGGAGTTCCTGAAGTCCGTCCACGGACGTCTGCAGAATTTGGCCTTCTCCGTCAGTTTATTTTTGAGTCTTCCTATTTCGCTTCTTAAATCAGAAATGATTTCTCGATATTGCGAAACTTGGAAGCCTACTTCAAGCTCGTTCTTTTCGACCTAAAAGATTCTTTGGTATAGCTAAGGAAAATTGGGTTTTCTTTACTTTGTGTAATACGAGATGCTCGAGCTGAATAGATAAGTTTATTTTGGTTTCATCGCGGTGGACGGAGGCTGGTGAGAGACATGGCCTACCATGACTGTCCTGCAGTTTCCAGAAAGCGCATTTCTCAAAAGCCTCGTCAATTTGGAATCCCTATAATTGACATAACGTCCGTTACTCGAACTAGGGCCTCCACTGCTATTTCCTGATAGAGCATTGATGACGTTTCCGAGTGCTAAAAGAGAGCGGTTGATGTGGGCTCCTTCAAGAAGTCTTTTGCCTCGATTCTAAAATACAAAGTTCGGCATGACTTAAAGGTGTATATGAGGCGCTCCGGGTACAAAGGGGCGAACTCAACAAAACGTAGTTTCGAGATATTCGCATTTTAAAGTTTATGTTACGGGCGAACTCAACAGAAAAGTCATGCCGTGGAATGGGAAAAGGAGTGGGGGTTGTGGACTAGGATGTGGAGTTCGCCCTTCGTACCCGCTCGGATAAAGCAGTTAGAGCTTTGCATATCGGTTTTTACGTATTTAAAGGGGGAAAAGGGCGAACTCAACATTTATACGTATATTCACGTAGAGGTCTAGAATCTGAAAATGAAAAAATTGGTCCGACGTTGAGTTCGCCTTCGTACCCGGAGCGCCTCATATGGTTTAGCCTACTTTGGTGACGGAGGCACGTTCGCTTCCGGCCAAGTCGAGCATGTAAAGCCTCCCTATTCTCTCTCTTCGCCTTCTTCCATCGAAACGGTGACGCTTAAAAGCGTGGCTTCTTGAAGACGTTTTATTCGCCGCCGGCTCTATCGTCCTTTCTTTATTCCCTTTGAATAACAGGCCCATAACCTTAAAACACAATATCATTGATCTTTTCATATTTCATTAATGCACGAGAAAGGGAGAAAAATGTTTGTACCTATTTGCCTAGCATCAAAGAACATTTGACGTTCAACTTCAAAATATAAACTATTAGGGTGAATCGTTTCACGTAACGTTTTTGAGTCAAAATGATAAAAACATTTTTGAGGAAATTCACTCGGTTTTTTACCCCGGAAACCCATTTTAGGCATTTATGGGCGGTTTTTAAATTTATTACCTAATTGAGTTCTCAATTGAGGCGCCGGGTACGAAGGGCGAACTCGACAACGTAGTTTCGAGATATTCGCGTTTTAAGTTTCGGTTTTTACGTATTTAAAGGGGAAAAAATGGCGAACTCAATAAAAATTGTATGAGTGTATTCACCAAGAGGTCTAGAATGAATGAAAAAAAAACCGCGAGGGTATCACAATAACTTCTTTAAGGAAGTTAAAATTTGTCCGATGTCGAGTTCGCCCTTCGTACCCGGAGCGCCTAAATTTTCAAAGCCGATTTTGAGGATTTTTTCTCATCTATTTGATAGAAAAACAGGTCTTAAGTTATTTTGGCCCGGTGAATTTGAGGCGCACCGAATACGAAGGGCGAACTCGACATCGGACAAATTTTTTAACTTCCTTAAGAAGTTATTGTGATACCCTCGACGTCAGTTTTTTTTTTCATTTTCAGATTCTAGACCTCTTGGTGAATACACCCATATAATAATTTTTATGTTGAGTTCGCCATTTTTTCCCCTTTTATACGTAAAAACCGAAACTTTAAAATTGTCGAGTTCGCCCTTCGTATCCGGAGCGCCTCATTTTTTTAAATATAATTTTCCATCTGGCCTTTGGCTTTGAGTTGCTCAGCTGGCAAAATACACTAACATTCTTCAAAATTCAGGCTTTTTAGAAAAACAAAACGGCAGTATGACACAGCTGTTATATTATGTGCAAAAAATTTTGTTCAAAATCATTCGTGATAATTTGCGAAGTTTTGAAGTACTCCGAAATCGAAATGAGAAGAAACCGAGTTTCCAGGGATGACGTCCTCGGCCCTACCGTAATAGACGAACGCGTGGAAACGTAATTATCAAAACGGAAAACGAAGTAACAATTAAATCTGAACCCATCTCTATCTCCGAAGAAGTGCCAGAATTTGAAATAATGATTTTGACGAAAAGTTGGAAGTGAAAATTGAGGTCGATGATATTAAAGAAGAAAAGTTTTCTTCAGAAACATTTCCCGACGAAGATGAACTGCGAGTTCGCACCCCTGAAAACGGGAATTCAAGGCGCAAAAGAAGCCCGAACACGGAGTGATTTTAAAGAAGAGTTGGAAGTGAAAATTGAGTCGATGATATAAAGGAAGAAAAGTTTTTCCAGAAATATTTTCTGGCGAAGATGAACTTTTTGATATCAAAAAACGAGTTCGCACCCCTGAAAACGGTAAGTCAAACAGACCCAAAAGGAAAGTCCGAACAGGAGTGATTTTAAAGATTTTGAAGTGAAAATTGAGGTCGATGATATTAAAAAAGAAAATTTTCTCCAGAATTATTTTCTGAAGAAGATGAACTTTTTGATATCAAAAGACTGTTCGCACCCTTGAAAAAGGAAATTCAAACAGGCGCAAAAAGAAAGCCAGAACACGGAGTGATTTTAAAGAAGATTTGGAAGTGAAATTGAGGTCGATGATATAAAGGAAGAAAAGTTTTCTCCAGAAATATTTTCTGACGAAGATAAACTTTTTGATATCAAAAAGACTATTCGCACCCCAGAAAAGGTAATTCAAACAGGCGCAAAAAGAAAGCCAAAACATGGAGTGATTTTGAAGAAGATATTGAAGAAGAAAAAGATCAATGCGAATTAACAGATTTAATTGGAAGAATGAAAAACGTTGACTTAGACCGCTGGCTCAGCCAACAGTATACGAAGAAGATCTCATCAAATTGGATTTTGATAGCGACATTGAACCGTTTTCAATAGAATCAGATGATTCTTATTCCTTCGATCTTGGTCTTGATAACCATTCTTCCTCCTCGTCTGAGAACGAGGCATTTCCTATTTTTCCGAAATTTCAATTCTCCAACACAGAAAAAAGGAAAAGGGCACAAAAATGTCTAAGGAATTTGGCGAAGATATTGAAAAAAGCAAAAAAAGTCCGTGTGAAAAAAGATGTATAGAAAACGGATAACGGATCCGAATTTACTCATGTGGTACTCAAAAAAACGTCGCGGCATCCCAAAAATACGCCGACTGTACAAAAGATATAGAAGAAGAAATGAAAGAGAACTCCTTGACATGCAGACGATCGCTTTGTTTAGCGCAGAATCAGATCATAAAAATGAGTTAGCCGAAAAACTTTGGAACTGCACAGATAAACTTCCGACGATCGATGAAATTTTGAAGAAAACTGAACTTTTGAGTATGCATAATAAAAATAACCTTTTTGTTTAATTTAATTGCTATGGTTACCTCATGAGTAGAGGTTGCTTCAATTTCAGTCAGGCCGGCAACTGTGGGTGTCCTCAGGGGTCCAGAATCTTCCCTCAATTCCAAAAACCCGACGAAGGATTCAAAAGATCCCTTATGTTCTCATTGTATAGCTCCAAGTATGATAATTTTACCTTCAAATACGATAAAAATTTAATTTTTAAACGTAAATTGTCATACCTGATGTTTGGTCGTTGGATACAGAAGTGAAGAGGTCGTTTAAAGCTCTGACCATAATTCCGGGTTGAGCGGCCGTTCCGACCATCGTGTGCGTTTTTCCGGCACCGGTCGCACCGTAGGCGAAAACGGTCGCGTTGTATCCGAGAAGGACGTCTCTGACCAAACCACGAGTTGTAGCCGCATAAACTTCCTCCTTGAAATTTTCATAAAAATTTGGATAAATAGCAAAGCAAGTCCTAAGCGAGAGCCTTTTTTTTGCCCGAAACTCCCTTGAATCGGACGAAAAGGGTTTCTCTTGGGCTTAATCAGTGAAATCGATGATTTGTGGGATGAAAAAGGAGGAAGCGCCTAAAAATCTAGTACAAACTAGAAGTTTTTTCAGCCTAAAATAAATAAAAAACTCATTTTTCGGGTAAATAGCACCAAAAAACGATTTTGACCAAAATCGAGGAAAGCGCTATTCGACAGAAAATCATGGGAAAAACCTTTTATCGATTAAAAGGGTTTTAAAAAGGATTTTTTCTGTCGGAAAAACATGGAAAACTCATTATTTGTTTCCTTTTTTGCTAATTTATTGAGAAAAACGGTGGTTTTGAGGCTGAGCAATCGTGAAAAAATTTACCTAAAAAAACCGGTATAAGATCGGCCTCTCTCGCCCCTCAGAAGCGCTTGAATTTGAAGGGTTCAGAACCTCCTTCGCGTAGGAAAAAAAATCTACCTAAAATACAGCGTTTTACGCTGTTTTTCAAATTGAATCGCCCTTTTTTATCGATTCTTGCAGCTATTACAAAGTGATTAGTCATAATACATTCTTTTAGAGTAAATCATAAAATTATAGGCTTGATTTTTGTATAATTATTGTGCAATATCACGCAGTAAATCACCTTAGCATGTTCGATTTTTGGATAAAAATCTCAATTTCATAAAATTGGCCTTAAAACGCTCGTTAATTTTGATACGTGTGTTATAAATAATGAAAACTCTGCGCCACGTATTTTTCGGCATTGTCCCGAGCAGGTTAAAGAAGTCCCTGAAATTAGCATGAATGGTCACGGAATGTATTTGTAAATTCAATAGAAATTCAAGGTGGGTAAATTGTACATCCTTCACCTTTTCGGTCGCGTGACTTTAAAATGGCGATCAATCTGAATAGTCCTAAGGGATGCCGATTTTCGATATTTTTTCGTACCCCCCTTTGAGCCTTTGCCTTCCTCGACATTTTGACACTTTCAACCCCGAGCTCTTTGTTTGCGTTTCTAAATTTTCGCATGATTCGGAAACGTTTGCATGACGCCTTTGTCCTTGATGATTAGAACTCCGAATAGTCTTAATTTAAACGGAGCTTTCAAAGCTTAAACTTTTCTCATTTGCATAACTTAATGAGGTTAAAGGGAAAAATGAATCTTTCTAGGTTGAAATATGTAAATTTTGATATTATTTTGACCCGGTTAAGTTTCCGCCCTTGTTCCTTTTTTTGGGGGAGGAACGAGATTGATCTTCAACCTAGGTACCAACTGTATAATTTATTAAATTTGTAAACCAAGGCTTCCATTCTAAAGATAAGCCATTTTCTTCACGTGAATACATTATTATTGTAGATTTCATATCTTCTAAATTAAACCATACTTGGCAATGATTGGCGAAGAATGAGATTAAGCCATACTTATGCAGTTTTTCTCCTTTCTTGAAATTTTTTTTTTCCTTTTCGATTTTTGAAAACTAAATATTTAAAATAAAAGCTAGGAAAAAAGGGTTTCTCCGACCCGCTCAACGTTCATAAACTGATTAAAAAAAGACGAAAAAATTGTATTTTTGAACCATCCTTTGGCTTGAAAGCCGCAGGGGAAGGAAAACCTCTTTACACGCTATTTTGGGCGTTTTCCTCCATCCGCGTTTCTCCCAATACACGCTATTTTTGGGCGTTTTCCTCCATCCGCGTTCTCCCAATTTCACCAAAATTTTTAGGGTTTTCCTCGCTCTTTTTTGCCAAGAAGCCCCACTTTGTTCTAGATTTTAGAGCGTTTTCGCACATCCTTTTTGACAGCTTTTTCATAGGTTTTTCTACGGATTTTTCCACCGACAAGTTTATCCCATTTTTCAACTTTTAGAGCGTTTTCATCGGCTTTTCGGTCAAGATTCTTCGTTTTTTCCACGGGCCTCTCCTTCTTCCGAAAGAAACACCCTTTTTCCTGATTTTGCGGTGTTAAAATTTTTTTTGTCGTTTTCATCGGCTTCTTAACCTCTTTTGTCTATCGGATTTTAAAATTAAAAAAAATCTTACCTGCGTTGAATTTCCCCAAACGCGAAATCATAAACGATTGTTTATCCGTCGGCCTTTTTTGGCGTAAAACGTCCTTTTTGTCCGCCTCATCGTCCAAGACGACCGTCTATAACAAAAAGTAATTGATTGAATAGCTTCCAACGAAAACATAACTGGAGCAATTTTAATTGAGGGTGACGATATCCGGTATTTAGAGCTTTTATCTCAATAGCTCGGACGAGTTCGTTAATGGCTGAAATCGGACCAGCGATTCACCTACTTTACTTAGGGCTTAAAAGAAAATTGGCATTTTCTATTGAAATCCTAGTCCTTTTGCAAAAAAAAACTTTAAGACCTCGGCGAGGGCGTGTAAAAAATTAATTAAAGCAGGTTTGGACGAGCCAGGCGCAAATATGAACTAGCTAAACTTTAAAAAAATTTGAATTTATACCGGAAATTATTAAATATTTTATTAATAAAATTATCAGATGTTTTCTAGGGGCTCAGTGGCGCAATTTTTCTTATATCATCATTTTATAACATAATTATATTTGTGTTTATACATTTTAATTTTAATCATGAAAAGAAATCTACCTTTTAGTCCCTGCTACCGCAGGGTCATTATTTTAAATTTGCGCTTTTTTTTCCAAAAATTTTCCAAGTTCTTCTTTTTTTTTTTTTTCGAAAAATTTATTATCAAGGTAGAAATAATGGGATTTTTGCCCAAGAGAGGTCCCTCTCGTAAGGCGTGGAAGTATGAAATTTCTCCCTATTAAAATTTACCCTACGGGGTCTGGAAGACCCTTCCCCAAAGCCCGACTTGGAGGGTATCACAATAACTGCCTTAAGTTCCATTTTATTTCTCTCTGAATAATAATTTCTTCTTAACTTCTGATAACTGAAAATTCTCTAATGACGTGTACTAAATTAGTTGCAATTTTTTTTTTTCTACTTGAAGCTTAATAGAATTTTTTTTTCAATCACGATACTTATCTTAATATTGGCAAACACGAAATAATAGTTTTATTCATCAAAACGAAGTTATCGACATATTCGACCTTGAAAAAAAACTTAAGTCCGAAAAGTTACTAATGCGATACGATTCGCTTAATAGAAAAATTGAAAATATCGATTTGGAGATCATTATCCATAGTTTTTTCGCCGTTTAGACAGCCCGTCAAGTCCGCCGGAGATATCGGAAAACGCTAATGAAAGAAATTGTTTTAAAGGTTTCCTTGAACGTTCAATTAATAAAAAAAAAGTATTTTAATTTTGATCGATGATACATTTAAGATAAACAGGTTCGAAATATGGAAAAGCAACCGTAAATCAAACTTGCGTGATTCGCATATTTATACTTGCAAATCTAACATTAAGGAAACAGTATGGATCCTAAGTTATTACCATAATCTTATCTAAGGTTGATTATAAAATAAGAATATCATTGTTTAAAAATACGTCGGACTCATAAAGGAAGTTAAAACCAATTCTATAAGAAAGCTTTTAAACGTAAAGTGTTATCGATTGTCCATCCGAGAAATTGGTGGTCAACAAACTTGACGACCTAGTTATTTATGAGAGTTTTTGATTAATAAAAGGTTTATTTTATTAATAATTACCTTGTCATCGATGACATGTAAGATCCTTTCGCCTTCATCATTTTTGAGTGGCCGAACTCTCACCGCAACCTAAGACAAAAGAAAACGTTAATAATAAACACGTTTCATATTTAAATTCTTTGAATTTTCTTCGGGAAATAATTAAAGTCGACCCAGTTGACTCTATGACGTGACTTAAATTTTTAAGGACGATATACCAAAAGAATGAGTTAAAGACACGAGAGTGCGTATAAGGACGTAGACCCAATTTTTTTAAATCGATTTTTTTTTGGTAAACTCTGACTAAAATGGCAATTTTAACTTCCTCAAAGAGAAGTTACTGTAAGACCCTCCATGTTTCGGTATCTGAAAAACGAAAATTAACGAAAAACCGGAAAAAAAATTGTATTTTTCAACCTTCTTTCGGCTCGAAAGGCGCAGGGGAACCCTCTTTTCATGCTATTTTTGGGCGTTTTCCTCCGTCCGCGTTTCCCCCAATTTTCACCAGATTTTTACGGTTTTTCTCGCTTTTTTTGCTAAGAAACCCCCTTTTGTACTAAATTTTAGGGCGTTTTGCAAATCGTTTCTGACAGATTTTTGTAGGTTTTCCACCAACTTTTTCCCACGACAGTTTTATCTCATTTTTCAACTTTTTGAGCGTTTTCATCGACTTTTCGGTCTAGATAACCCTTATTTTTTCCACGGGACTCTCTTCTTCCGGAAAAAAAACCCTTTTTCCTGATTTTTGGGGTGTTCAAAAACTTTTTTGTCGTTTTCATCGGCTTCTTAACCTCTTTTGTCTATCGGGTTTTACAATTTAAAAAAAATCTCACCTGTGTTGAATTTTCCCCAAACGCGAAATCATAAACGAAAATTGACGAAAAACCGGGAAAAAAATTGTATTTTTCAACCATCTTTCGGCTTGAAAGCCGCAGGGATCCCTCTTTTCACGCTATTTGTGGGCGTTTTCCTCCGTCCGCTTTCCCCCTCAATCAATTTCAGCAAATTTTTAGGGTTTTCCTCGCTTTTTTTTTTGTGCCAAAAACCCCTTTTTGTACTAGATTTTAGAGCGTTTTTGCGGAGACAGATTTTTGTAGGTTTTCCACCAACTTTTTCCCACGACAGTTTATCTCATTTTTCAACTTTTTGAGCGTTTTCATCGACTTTTCGGTCTAGAACCCTTATTTTTCCACGGGACTCTCCTCTTCCGGAAAAAAACCCTTTTTCCTGATTTTTGGGGTGTTCAAAAACTTTTTTGTCGTTTTCATCGGCTTCTTAACCTCTTTTGTCTATCGGGTTTTACAATTTAAAAAAAATCTCACCTGTGTTGAATTTTCCCCAAACGCGAAATCATAAACGAAAATTGACGAAAAACCGGGAAAAAAATTGTATTTTTCAACCATCTTTCGGCTTCAAAGCCGCAGGGAACCCTTTTCACGCTATTTGTGGGCGTTTTCCTCCGTCCGCTTTCCCCTCAATTTTCAGCAAATTTTTAGGGTTTTCCTCGCTTTTTTTTTTTGTGCCAAGAAACCCCTTTTTGTACTAGATTTTAGAGCGTTTTTGCGGAGACAGATTTTTGTAGGTTTTCCACCAACTTTTTCCCACGACAGTTTATCTCATTTTTCAACTTTTGAGCGTTTTCATCGACTTTTCGGTCTAGATAACCCTTATTTTTTCCACGGGACTCTCCTTCTTCCGGAAAAAAACCCTTTTTTTTTTTGTGCCAAGAAACCCCTTTTTGTACTAGATTTTAGAGCGTTTTTGCGGAGACAGATTTTTGTAGGTTTTCCACCAACTTTTTCCCACGACAGTTTTATCTCATTTTTCAACTTTTTGAGCGTTTTCATCGACTTTTCGGTCTAGATAACCCTTATTTTTCCACGGGACTCTCCTTCTTCCGGAAAAAAACCCTTTTTCCTGATTTTTGGGGTGTTCAAAAACTTTTTTGTCGTTTTCATCGGCTTCTTAACCTCTTTTGTCTATCGGGTTTTACAATTTAAAAAAAAAATCTCACCTGTGTTGAATTTTCCCAAACGCGAAATCATAAACGAAAATTGACGAAAAACCGGGAAAAAATTGTATTTTTCAACCATCTTTCGGCTTCAAGCCGCAGGGAACCCTCTTTTCACGCTATTTGTGGGCGTTTTCCTCCGTCCGCTTTCCCCTCAATTTTCAGCAAATTTTTAGGGTTTCCCTCGCTTTTTATTTTTGCCAAGAAACCCCTTTTTACTAGATTTTAGAGCGTTTTTGCTGAGACAGATTTTTATAGGTTTTCTAACGATTTTTCCCCCGACAAGTTTATCCGATTTTTCAACTTTTAGAGCGTTTTCATCGGCTTTTCGGTCTAGACAACCCATCTTTTTCCACGGGACTCTCCTTCTTCCGAAAAAAAACCCCTTTTTCCTGATTTTTGGGGTGTTCAAAATTTTTTTTGTCGTTTTCATCGGCTTTTCAACCTCTTTTGTCTATCGGATTTTAAAATTAAAAAAAAAATCTCACCTGTGTTGAATTTTCCCCAAACGCGAAATCATAAACGAAAATTGACGAAAACCGGGAAAAAAAAGTGTATTTTTGAACCATCTTTCGGCATGAAAGCCGCGGGGGAACCCTCTTTCAAGCTATTTGTGGGCGTTTTCCTCCGTCCGCTTTCCCCCTCAATTTTCAGCAAATTTTTAGGGTTTTCCTCGCTTTTTTTGTGCCAAGAAACCTCTTTTTGTACTAGATTTTAGAGCGTTTTTGCATCCATTTTGACAGATTTTTATAGGTTTTCTACCGATTTTTCCCCCGACAAGTTTATCCGATTTTTCAACTTTTAGAGCGTTTTCATCGGCTTTTGGTCTAGATAACCCTTCTTTTTTCCACGGACTCTCCTTCTTCCGGAAAAAAACACCCTTTTTCCTGATTTTTGGGGTGTTCAAAAATTTTTTGTCGTTTCATCGGCTTTCAATTCTTTTGTCTATCGGATTTAAAAAAAAAAAAAATCTCGCCTGTGTTGAATTTTCCCCAAACGCGAAATCATAAACGAAAATTGACGAAAAACCGGGGAAAAAAGTGTATTTTTGAACAGGGGACAGCAGGGGACCCTCTTTTCATGCTATTTTTGGACGTTTTCCTCCGCCCGCGTTTCCCCCAATTTTTCCCAGATTTTTAGGGGTTTTTCTCGCTCTTTTTTTGCTAAGAATCCCCTTTTGAACTAAATTTTAGGGCGTTTTTGCAAACCGTTTTGACAGATTTTTGTAGGTTTTCAACCAACTTTTTCCCACGACAGTTCTATCCCATTTTCAACTTTTTGAGCGTTTTCATCGGCTTTTCGGCCAAGATAACCCTTCTTTTTTTTCATCTCCTTCTTCCAAATAAAAAGACCCTTTTCCTGATCTTTGGACGGTTTCCAACAATTTTTTGTCGTTTTCATCGGCTTTTTGACCAAAATATCCCCAAAGAAACCTTTCGTCTATAGGATTTTAAAAATTAAAATTAAGTAGATTTCGCCGTTTACGCCCGCTTTTTGTTTTTAAAAGGAGCCACTGGCCTTAAGCCTTAAGCCTTAGGCCTCAAGCCACTGGCGTAGGACCATAAAAAGTTAAAAACAAGATAACATCAGGGCCTTTAAGTCCACTGTCGATCGAGGTCAAATCGATATAAATTAGCCTAAATTTTGTTTGCTCTAAGGGTCATGTAGGTAAAACGAGATTTTAAAAGTTATCGTCGTTTTCCGTGAACGAGAAAAACACTTGACGGAAGTCGTTAAGTTTAGACAGCCAAATTGCGACTTATTATTTCTTTAAATTATAGCCTAATTTTTTAAATGAAACTAATTTGCCAATTTTTCAACCATTCGAAAAAAAGAAAAGCTTCAATGATTTCTTAAAAATAGACACTTCAGGCGATTTGGCACGATTCCGTGAAAGGTCAATTGACCTGCGAAACTGTCAGTTTTCGTCAAGCTTTTGTCGGGGAAATAACAGTTAAATGTTTAAAGAATTCCTTAAAATTGTATAAATGGGCGGATAAATTTTGCCCCTTCAGCAAGTAAGCTCTTTTTGGTTGTTTAATCGGTTGTCTGCCAAGAGCCCTTTTTAGCACTTTTCCTCTTTCACGCCAGAAAAAAAAACTCCCATTTTACGCTTCATTTTGAAGCTTTTTCCTTGTTCTTTCAGCTAAGAAACCCCAATCTTACGCCTTTTTAAGCGTGTTCCTTCCTCTTGGCTAAAAAGCTTTCGGTTTCAGCTAGTTTCTTTAAGGGGATATGAGGGTTTTAAGTTGGTTGCTTTGTACATACTTCGTTGTGAGCAACGGTTTTCCGTTTTTCCCTTCTATCTTGGAAACCGTCGCTCAAAACGAAAAAATGTTCTAAGTAAAAGTTGTAGGTACAAGATTTCCTACAAAAATTGTTTTTCATTATTTGCGTAAGAGCAATATTTAAGGAGTTATGAAGGTTAAAACTAATAATCCTACAGAGCCTGTCTGAAAACTTAAAACCTTCATATCTCCTAAAATATTGCTCTGACAGAAAAAACCAATAAATATTTTATGTAGTAAATTTCCGTAGCTACAACTTTTACTTTGGACATTTTTTCGTTTTGAGCGAAGGTTTCCAAGATAGAAGGGAAAAACCGAAAACCGTTGATCACAACGAAATATGTACAAAGCAACCAACTTAAAACCCTCATATCCCCTTAAACGTCGGTTTTTTACTTGACAATGAGCAAGTTGAAAGGGGAAAAATTCCGTTTAGATCGAATTAAAATTTAATAGAATCGCCCAGTGAATAAGAAAGGGCGAAATGACATCAATTTATTTATGAATAGTAACATGAAAATAAATAAATCGATAAATGTACAACCCACTCGCGCTCTTTGACAATGATAAGTCAATCTTCAATAACCGGGAATAATTGATTTTTTAAGAGGGAAAACTATTGGAATTATTTATCATTCCTATTTATTATTATGAACTAAGAACTTTGAACCTCGGAAAAATATTGACGAAAGCGCGGATGATGCTACAGATGGAGATCATCTGTGGAAGACCCAATTCCCAAGTTGGTGGTGGGTATCACAATTACTTTCTTTAGATGACAAATCTTACATCTTTTCAATTGGGCGCTTCTTCTTGTTCCTAGTTTTTCAAATACTGCCCGGGTAAATTAAGTGAAGGAATTCTTAAATGTTGAAAAAATAATTATTTTAGTTGTACCACGCAAATTAGGGCCGTTAAGCACAGAAATTATTTTCCGCTAATTTGCTAGGTATTTCAAAACGTTGAAATCGGTGTTCAAAAAATGGTGTAATACCTAGGAGACTATTGGCTTTTGTACCTACCATAAGTTTCTCATCGGTTCCTTGCCCGTTGTTAGGTGGCGCGTAGCCGTTTGTAGGTGGATTCGCGAGGCGCATATCAACATGTTTAAGGGACGACTGAGCGGCAAAAAGAGCGTTTGAGGCGGCTGCAGCGGCGGCGGTGTCCACGTTTTCGTTCCAAACGTGTTGCCATAGGCGCCATCATATAAACACAATCGATCTACGAGGTTCGCCTCAGTAACTCTTTCTTTTGACATAATTAACGTAACTTTAATTACTTTTAAAATATTTTATTATTTTCCTTTAAAAGAAGTCACGCTTTCGACGTCTGAAACGTAAATGGTTTTTATTGAGGGCAAAATGTCTTAAGAATTTGAAAAATAAATTTTTAAAATCTGTCAACATGCGATATTCTTCCTGTTAGCTTCCTTTGAAATATTCATTTACACCCTATTTTAGAACACACGAAAAATCCATACTTGGAGGGTTTATTGCGAAGTGAAAGTAAAAGATTTGTTTAAATGTTGGCGTGGCTGAATCATCCCTTCATTCCATCCGTGGCATTCCCACATTGGACCTTTGGAATTTGGATATCGGTGGCATTTTCTCCAGCCCGGTCAGGGCGAAAAAATTCGAGAAATTTCCAGTGCATCCAATGGCAAAAAAATATGATAGGTAATAAAGATTAAAAAATTAATATAAAATTCTATAATTAAATAAAAAATATTGATTATCCGAAATTATGTATGTACTATGGAATCAATTTGCTCCATTGCTTTTATGAATTCCATATTCTGAAAAATAAATTAATTAATAGAAATAGATAACTGAAAAGTAAGCATACATTTTTAAATTGTAGGGCCGCTATTTCCAACTTGACGGCCTCCATACATGTAAGTTCAGTCGGCGGCGTATGGAACATTTCCATATATGGGCAATGTGGCTGATGCCGCCTATGTTCTTCACTATAATAATTACTATTAATTAGACTAGAAATATGGAGAAATCTCCCTCCTGGGCCCCCGGATAGAGGAGAACTTGATTTTTAAGGGCGTTGAATAACCCCAATCCAGTAAAATGGAGTTTCTTTGACAAAAACCCGTGGAAAACGATGGAACTTGGCGGAAAGACAGAAAAACGCCCAAAAATCCAGTCCTAAGATTGTTTCTTGAAAAACCGAAAAACGCATGAAATTGAGGTTTTCTATAAAGAAATGGAGGAGCCGCCGTTCCGTCCCTGACTCCAATAATTTAAAATGTGCAATGATAAATAATAAAACAAAATGAGATACATACAATGGGTCCTCGCCGGCTTCCCATCCCTCGAGCTCTTTTCCACAGTATGCGCATTTGACACAATCCTGTGTGATGCAAAAAAAACCTGCTTGAGCCATCTAAAAGAAAACGTTTCTTCAGCAAAAATAAAAGAAAAAAGATTAAGTACTTTGGTTGGCGAGAGACTGGCCGAGGGCGCTTCCCAACCCATTTGAACGAATGACATTTTTCTTGAGTAAAACGTCGCCTTTAATAAATTGAAAAATAAGTTTTATGAAAATAGCTGCAAGTTTAAAATCTTACAAAATTCATTTTAGTTACAAAAGGACAAGACGTGAACTGACTTCGACCGTAGACTTTTTCGACTAAAATCCGGATTTATACTGACTTTATTTTAAATTGATCATATGTTGTTCGGTTTTTCTTTTAGTTGTGGAATGGGTTCATCCCCACTTATTTTTAATAATATAAATAAATCATATGTTAGGTGCTCCCACGGAGAAAAGAAATGTGAGGGGCTGATCGCTGCGTTGTGTCGACCGATGACGAAATGACGGTAGAAGATTCCTTGTTTTTCGTCTTTTTGGATCTATTCAATAGTTCGAGGCTTGATTATTTCCGTAATTCATATCTTAGATCACTGATTGATCGCACGTTTGAATGTTTCCCTTCGAGAGAAATCTCTTGCTAAACCGGCGAAGACGTTTTTAGAGTACATATACTTATTTTGATATTCCTTCTAAGCCTTTTGCCAAATCGTCGTATTCCTTGATTCATTTTAAGACGTATAATCATCCTCTCTATTGAACTTCCTCGTCATATATTCAAGTTCTCTTGCTAAACCAGAGAAGAAGTTTTTTGAGGAATTTTGTTATGCCTTCCAAGCCAAGCATTTTTGCCATATCGTCGTATTCTTTGATTCATCAAGACAGAATAATCATCCGTTGAACTTCCTCAACATATTTTCAAGTTCTTCTACGTTGACAAAAGGAGTTGTAGAATTTTCGACCAGTTTACGAATGAGATTCGATCGCTGCTGTAGCAGCAAAAGACTACAAGAACTGCAAATGAAGTACAAGAAATGCTGTCAGAAGGATTTTTGGAATCCTTGTACAGCTAGAAGAGTTCTACTTACCTCGTATATCGAAATCTACTTTCAAAGCCCTTAATATGTTATATGCCGTATGTTGTGGTGTAGCCGTAATAAATAATATAATTTTATAATATTTAAATAATTTTATTCAACGGATGGCTCGTTCGCAACCCTTTCATTTGGAGAAAACATTTTTCTTGTTTAGATTCTCGTCTTTCGGCTTCGTTGCCCATTTTTTGTAGAAGTTCTTAATTTTTGCGCTCTCTCAGGAGTCATTGCTTCCAGAGTATTGATAATATTTTTATCTTTAATCGACTCCAGACCTGCCGGAAAAAAAGCTTTTAAAATTCTGGTGAAGTAACCCGACTTTTGGGGTCTTAGGCGCAACTGGCAGGATTGAGGAGAATTTTCGGGCAAGAACACACTTATTCGGGCATTTTCCTTGGTCATTCGGCCATGAAACTCCCTTTTAGTTTACTAAATATTATTCATTATTTCCTCATTTGATTTTCAAAACAATGTCACCCTACTCCCTGAAAAACCCGATGGCCAGTTGATATTTTTGAGGAAAAATTTTTTTCCGAAGTGAAAGTAAAAGATTTTTTTAAATGAGGGCGGCGTGGCTGAATCATCCCTTCATTCCATCCGTGGCATTCCCACATTGGACCTTTGGAATTTTGGATATCGGTGGCATTTTCTCCAGCCCGGTCAGGGGCGAAAAAATTCGAGAATTTCCATTGCATCCAATGGCAAAAAATATGATAATAAAGATTAAAAAATTAATATAAAATTCTATAATTAAATAAAAATATTGATAATCCGAAATTATGTATGTACTATGGAATCAATTTGCTCCATTGCTTTATGATTCCATATTCTGAAAAATAAATTAATTAATAGAAATAGATAACTGAAAAGTAAGCATACATTTTTAAATTGTAGGGCCGCTATTTCCAACTTGACGGCCTCCATACATGTGTTCAGTCGGCGGCGTAGGGAACATCCTCATATGGGCAATGTGGCTGATGCCGCCTATGTTCTTCACTATAATAATTACTATTAATTAGACTAGAAATATGGAGAAATCCCCTCCTGGGCCCCCGGATAGAGGAGAACTTGATTTTTAAGGGCGTTTGAATAACCCCAATCCAGTAAAATGGAGTTTCTTTGACAAAACCCGTGGAAAACGATGGAACTTGGCGGAAAGACAGAAAAACGCCCAAAAATCCAGTCAGATTGTTTCTTGAAAAACCAAAAAACGCATGAAATTGAGGTTTTCTATAAAGAAATGGAGGAGCCGCCGTTCCGTCCCTGACTCCAATAATTTAAAATGTGCAATGATAAATAATAAAACAAAATGAGATACATACAATGGGTCCTCGCCGGCTTCCCATCCCTCTAGCTCTTTTCCACAGTATGCGCATTTGACACAATCCTGTGTGATGCAAAAAAAACCTGCTTGAGCCATCTAAAAGAAAACGTTTCTTCAGCAAAAATAAAAGAAAAAAGATTAAGTACTTTGGTTGGCGAGAGACTGGCCGAGGGCGCTTCCCAACCCATTTGAACGAATGACATTTTTCTTGAGTAAAACGTCGCCTTTAATAAATTGAAAAATAAGTTTTATGAAAATAGCTGCAAGTTTAAAATCTTACAAAATTCATTTTAGTTGCAAACGTGAACTGACTTCAACCGTAGACTTTTTCGACTAAAATCCGGATTTATACTGACTTTATTTTAAATTGATCATATGTTATTCGGTTTTTCTTTTAGTTTTGGAATGGGTTTACCCCCACTTATTTTTAATAATATAAATAAATCATATGTTGAGGTGCTCCCACGGAGAAAAGAAGTGTGAGGGGCTGATCGCTGCGTTGTGTCGACCGATGACGAAATGACGGTAGAAGATTCCTTGTTTTTCGTCTTTTTGGATCTATTCAATAGTTCGAGGCTTGATTATTTCCGTAATTCATACTTAGATAACCGATTGATCGCACGTTTTGAATGTTTCCCTTTGAGAGAAATCTTATGCTAAACCGGCGAAGGCGTTTTTAGAGTATACTTATTTTGATATTCCTTCTAAGCCTAGCATTTTGCCAAATCGTCGTATTCCTTGATTCATTTTAAGACGGAATAATCATCCTCTCTATTGAACTTCTTCGTCATATATTCAAGTTCTCCTTGCTAAACCAGAGAAGAAGTTTTTTGAGGAATTTTGTTATTCCTTCCAAGCCAAGCATTTTTGCCATATCGTCGTATTCTTTGATTCATCAAGACAGAATAATCATCCGTTGAACTTCCTCAACATATTTTCAAGTTCTTCTACGTTGAAAACAGGAGTTGTAGAATTTTCGACCTGTTTACGAATGAGATTCGAATCGCTGCTGTAGCTGCAAAAGACTACAAGAACTGCAAATGAAGTACAAGAAAGGCTCTCAGAAGAATTTTTGGAATCCTTGTACAGCTAGAAGAGTTTCCTTACCTCGTATATCGAAATCTACTTTCAAAGCCCTTAATATGTTATAAGCCGTATGTTGTGGTGTAGCCGTATAATAAATAATATAATTTTATAATATTTAAATAATTTTATTCAACGGATGGCTCGTTCGCAACCCTTTCATTTGGAGAAAACATTTTTCTTGTTTTAGATTCTCGTCTTTCGGCTTCGTTGCCCATTTTTTGTAGAAGTTCTTAATTTTTTGCGCTCTCTCAGGAGTCATTGCTTCCAGAGTATTGATAATGTTTTTATCTTTTATCGACTCCAGACCTGCCGGAAGTAAAGCTTTTAAAATTCTGGTGAACTAACCTGACTTTTGGGGTCTTAGGCGCAACTGGCAGGATTGAGGAGAATTTTTGGCAAGAACACACTTATTCGGGCATTTTCCTTGGTCATTCGGCCATGAAACTCCCTTTTAGTTTACTAAATATTATTCATTATTTCCTCATTTTCATTTTCAAAACAATGTCACCCTTCTCCCTGAAAAACCTCGACAACATTTCGGCCAACCCGATGGTCAGTTGATATTTTTTGGGGAAAAATTTTTTTCCCGACTTTCATGAGCTTCCTTAAATTCTTACATACTCGAAGAACTTTGTTCTCTTGAATCACTTTCTGTACTTTCAGATTCGGAGCCGGCATCGTAATGGTCACTCTGTATTTCGATGACTTCAGGAAAAAACGAGACTCTTTTTGGCATAACCTTAAAAATCGATTATTTTTTAAGACTGGTCTCCTATTGGCTAAGGAAAGGCAAGGACCTAAAGAGTTTAAAAAGTACTTTTTTTGCTTTAATTTTTAATTTTCCTCCAGTTTTATTTTTATCGGATTTTTGTTTTGTCTTCTTTTTGTCCGGTATGTTTCTCAGGGGTGATTTTTTCGTCGTCTTCTTCGAAGTGGAAGCCAACTGAGGACCGCCTAAGTTCTCCGGGCCTTTCTCCTTCTTTTTCGTCCTACAAATTTTTTTAAAATTTAAAAATAGGAATTTAGGAACTCACTCTACAACTTTATTTGAAATTTTTAAAACACGACGTTTGACGTTTTTGTCGACCTTCTCATTATCTTTTAATTTATTCACTTTTGGAGGAACATTTTTGGCGTTTGAAACTTTCGAACTGTCAGCCTTATCTCTTTTAATTTTGATTGCTATACGCAAATTGATTTTAATATCAAACAATTAACCAATAACAGAGGAAGAAATGACTGTGATAACGGGTATCTCACGACGCGTTTCGGCTTAATAAGCCTCGTCAGGTGAGCTATTCCCTCTATCACAATCATTTCTATCTTTTGATGTTGTTTGATATTAAAATCAATTTGCGTATAGCAATCAAAATTAAAAGATGTAAAGTAATGCCTTGGCAGCAGTTCTGTCATAAAAACCAATAAGGAGGTGGTAAGTGGCTCTATCTCTTAGAGAAGTGGCGGCGTTGAGGTTTTTGGGGGACGATTTGTCTCCAGCTTCCCGCAGTTTCCACTAATTCTCTCGTAGATAGGTCCACAGAGAAAAGATAGAAATGATTGTGATAGAGGGAATAGCTCACCTGACGAGGCTTATTAAGCCGAAACGCGTCGTGAGATACCCGTTATCACAGTCATTTCTTCCTCTGTTATTGGTTAATTGTTTGATGTCAGCCTTATTGCGTTTTTTGAACCCTTCGGACTTTGCTTTGAGTAAGGCTTCTGAATTTTTACTTGGTTTTATAGTGATGTCTCTTTTAATCAACTTCGACAATTTATTGTTCACTTTCTCACGTATTATTTTAGAAAACTCTTCACGATATTCATCATCCGAAGTCAAACTTCCGTCAAGTTTCCCTTTTTCAAATCCTTTATTTTCACAAGTGGACGAATCTACGGATTTAAAAAATGTCAACCATTTTTCAGTTTAAAGGAAAACCTGTTATGTAGGAAGAGTCCGAAAACTGGTTTTCCGTCTTTATTTCATTATCTCGCGGTATCTCCATAGCGGAAAATTAACTCAAAAAGCCTTTTTTAGCTGAAAGAATGGGTCCAACAATGTTTTTAAAGCAACTAATAATTTCGACCAAAAAGAAAAGTTCATGAGAAAAAAAATTACCTGATGATATTATAATGTAAACCCTAAAATTAACGATTCTTCAGGTTTCAACCCCTTTTTCACTATATTTTTGGAAGTTTTTCTCAATTTTTGGACCCCCTGATTAGGAAATCTGAGGCTGCTGGTATCAAAGCTTGGCTAGAGAAGATTTTTCCCCCGAAAAACTGATTTCTCTGCCTAGCCTCTTGGTGAATACACCCATATAATTTTTATGTTGAGTTCGCCATTTTCCCCGTTAAATACGTAAAAACCGAAACTTTAAAATTGTCGAGTTCGCCCTTCGTATCCGGAGCGCCTCATTTGTTTAAATGAGGGCGGCGTGGCTGAATCATCCCTTCATTCCATCCGTGGCATTCCCACATTGGACCTTTGGAATTTTGGATATCGGTGGCATTTTCTCCAGCCCGGTCAGGGGCGAAAAAATTCGAGAATTTCCATTGCATCCAATGGCAAAAAATTATGATAATAAAGATTAAAAAATTAATATAAAATTCTATAATTAAATAAAAAATATTGATAATCCGAAATTATGTATGTACTATGGAATCAATTTGCTCCATTGCTTTATGAATTCCATATTCTGAAAAATAAATTAATTAATAGAAAATAGATAACTGAAAAGTAAGCATACATTTTTAAATTGTAGGGCCGCTATTTCCAACTTGACGGCCTCCATACATGTAAGTTCAGTCGGCGGCGTATGGAACATTTCCATATATGGGCAATGTGGCTGATGCCGCCTATGTTCTTCACTATAATAATTACTATTAATTAGACTAGAAATATGGAGAAATCTCCCTCCTGGGCCCCCGGATAGAGGAGAACTTGATTTTTAAGGGCGTTGAATAACCCCAATCCAGTAAAATGGAGTTTCTTTGACAAAAACCCGTGGAAAACGATGGAACTTGGCGGAAAGACAGAAAACGCCCAAAAATCCAGTCCTAAGATTGTTTCTTGAAAAACCGAAAAACGCATGAAATTGAGGTTTTCTATAAAGAAATGGAGGAACCGCCGTTCCGTCCCTGACTCCAATAATTTAAAATGTGCAATGATAAATAATAAAACAAAATGAGATACATACAATGGGTCCTCGCCGGCTTCCCATCCCTCTAGCTCTTTTCCACAGTATGCGCATTTGACACAATCCTGTGTGATGCAAAAAAAACCTGCTTGAGCCATCTAAAAGAAAACGTTTCTTCAGCAAAAATAAAAGAAAAAAGATTAAGTACTTTGGTTGGCGAGAGACTGGCCGAGGGCGCTTCCCAACCCATTTCGACAAAGGACATCTTCCTCGCGTAAAACGTCGACTTTAATAAATTGAAAAATAAGTATTATGAAAATAGCTGCAAGTTTAAAATCTTACAAAATTCATTTTAGTTACAAAAGAACAAGACGTGAACTGACTTCGACCGTAGACTTTTTCGACTAAAATCCGGATTTATACTGACTTTATTTTAAATTGATCATATGTTATTCGGTTTTTCTTTTAGTTGTGGAATGGGTTCATCCCCACTTATTTTTAATAATATAAATAAATCATATGTTAGGTGCTCCCACGGAGAAAAGAAATGTGAGGGGCTGATCGCTGTGTTGTGTCGACCGATGACGAAATGACGGTAGAAGATTCCTTGTTTTTCGTCTTTTTGGATCTATTCAATAGTTCGAGGCTTGATTATTTCCGTAATTCATACTTAGATCACCGATTGATCGCACGTTTTGAATGTTTCCCTTTGAGAGAAATCTCTTGCTAAACCGGCGAAGACGTTTTTAGAGTACATATACTTATTTTGATATTCCTTCTAAGCCTTTTGCCAAATCGTCGTATTCCTTGATTCATTTTAAGACGTAATAATCATCCTCTCTATTGAACTTCCTCGTCATATATTCAAGTTCTCTTGCTTAACCAGAGAAGAAGTTTTTTGAGAAATTTTGTTATGCCTTCCAAGCCAAGCATTTTTGCCATATCGTCGTATTCTTTGATTCATCAAGACAGAATAATCATCCGTTGAACTTCCTCAACATATTTTCAAGTTCTTCTACGTTGACAAAAGGAGTTGTAGAATTTTCGACCAGTTTACGAATGAGATTCGATCGCTGCTGTAGCAGCAAAAGACTACAAGAACTGCAAATGAAGTACAAGAAATGCTGTCAGAAGGATTTTTGGAATCCTTGTACAGCTAGAAGAGTTCTACTTACCTCGTATATCGAAATCTACTTTCAAAGCCCTTAATATGTTATAAGCCGTATGTTGTGGTGTAGCCGTATAATAAATAATATAATTTTATAATATTTAAATAATTTTATTCAACGGATGGCTCGTTCGCAACCCTTTCATTTGGAGAAAACATTTTTCTTGTTTTAGATTCTCGTCTTTTGGCTTCGTTGCCCATTTTTTGTAGAAGTTCTTAATTTTTTGCGCTCTTTCAGGAGTCATTGCTTCCAGAGTATTGATAATATTTTTATCTTTAATCGACTCCAGACCTGCCGGAAGTAAAACTTTTAAAATTCTGGTGAAGTAACCCAACATTTGGGGTTTAAGTGCAACTGGCAGGATTGATGATTAGGAGATTTTGGGCCGTAAAAACCCTCTTTTAGTTTAATAAATATTATTCATTATTTTTTAATTTTCATTTTCAAATCAATATCACCCTACTCCCTGAAAAACCCCGACAACATTTCGGCCAACTCGATGGTCAAAGGATGTTTTTTGGAGAAAAATTTTTTCAGACTTTCATAGGCTTCCTTAAATTCTTACATACTCGAAGAACTTTGTTCTCTTGAATCACTTTCTGTACTTTCAGATTCGGAGCCGGCATCGTAATGGTCACTCTGTATTTCGATGACTTCAGGAAAAAACGAGACTCTTTTTGGCATAACCTTAAAAATCGATTATTTTTTAAGACTAGGTCTCCTATTGGCTAAGAAAAGGAAAGGGCCTAAAGAGTTTAAAAAGTACTTTTTTCGCTTTAATTTTTAATTTTCCTCCAGTTTTCTTTTTATCGGATTTATGTTTTGTCTTCTTTTGTCCGGTATGTTTCTCATGGGTGATTGTTTCGTCGTCTTCTTCGAAGTTGAAGCCAACTGAGGACCGCGAAAGTTCTCCGGGCTTTTTTCCTTTTTTTTCGTCCTACAAATTTTTTAAATTTAAAAATAGGAATCTAGGAACTCACTCTACAACATTTGAAATTTTTAAAACTCGACGTTTGACATTTTTGTCGACCTTCTCATTATCTTTTAATTTATTCACTTTTGGAGGAACATTTTTGGCGTTTGAAACTTTCGAACTGTCAGCCTTAATGCGTTTTTTGAACCCTTCGGACTTTGCTTTGAGTAGGGCTTCTGAATTTTTACTTGGTTTTATAGTGATGTCTCTTTTAATCAACTTCGACAATTTATTGTTCACTTTCTCACGTATTATTTTGGAAAACTCTTCACGATATTCATCATCCGAAGTCAAACTTCCGTCAAGTTTCCCTTTTTCAAATCCTTTATTTTCACAAGTGGACGAATCTACGGATTTAAAAAATGTCAACCATTTTTCAGTTTAAAGGAAAACCTGTTATGTAGGAAGAGTCCGAAAACTGGTTTTCCGTCTTTATTTCATCTTGCGGTATCTCCATAGCGGAAAATTAACTCAAAATGCCTTTTTTAGCTGAAAGAATGGGTCCAACAATGTTTTTAAAGCAACTAATAATTTCGACCAAAAAAGAAAAGTTCATGAGAAAAAAAATTACCTGATGATATTATTATGTAAGCCCTAAAATTAACGATTCTTCAGGTTTCAACCTCTTTTTTACTATATTTTTGGAAGTTTTTCTCAATTTTTGGACCCCCTGATTAGGAAATTTGAGGCTGCTGGCATCAAAGTTTGGCTAGAGAATTTTTTCCCCCCGAAAAACTGATTTCTCTGCCCAGTACTTTAAGGGGATATGAGGGTTTTAAGTTGGTTGCTTTGTACATATTTCGTAGTGAGCAACGGTTTTCGGTTTTTCCCTTCTATCTTGGAAACCGTCGCTCAAAACGAAAAAATGTCTTAAGTAAAAGTTGTAGCTACGGAAATTTACTACATAAAATATCTTATTGGTTTTTTCCGTCAGAGCAATATTTTAGGAGATGTGAAGGTTTTAAGTTTTCAGACAGGCTCTGTAGGATTATTAGTTATAACCTCATAACTCCTTAAATATTGCTCTTACGCAAATAATAAATACAGAAATTTTTGTAGGAAATCTTTGTACCTACAACTTTTACTTAGGACATTTTTTCGTTCTGAGCGACGGTTTCCGAGATAGAAGGGAAAAACCGAAAACCGTTGCTCATAACGAAAAATTAGCAAAGCAACTCACTTAAGAACCCTCATATCTCCTTAAGTATTGCTATGACAAAAAAACCAATGAGGTCTTTTTTGTAGGAAATTTCCGTAGCTAAGACTTTTACTTAGGACGTTTTTTCGTTTTGAGCGACGGTTTCCGAGATAGAAGGGAAAAACCGAAAACCGTTGTTAACAACGAAAAATTTGCAATGCAACCAACTTAAATACTTCCATATCTCCTAAAGTATTGCTCTGACGGAAAAAAACTAATAAGATATTTTATGTAGTAAATTTCAGTACCTACAACTTTTACTTAGGATATTTTTTCGTTTTGTGCGACGGTTTCCGAGATAGAAGGGAAAAACCGAAAACCGTTGTTAACAACGAAAAATTTGCAAAGCAACTCACTTAAAAACCATCATACCTCCTTAAATATATTTGCCACCAAGGTTTGCCAATGTTAAGAAAAGAATAAAAGGGACTTTTTCCCATCAATCAAAACTTTAACCGCTAATTATTATTTTAATAGTTCACGAAATTAGAAGAAAATAAAATACACCTTGGCCTGAACATGCGATGCAATTCAAGCATGAAAGAAAGACGTTTGAGGTCACTGGTCAGTAATTAATCCAATTTTGGCCATCAAGCCAATCAAAGGTAGAAATAAATTCAAGTTTTGTTTATACTTTTTTATTATTGTGATTGTGAGATTAAAAAAATGGAACGGAGGACAAAAAAAAGAAGCAAAAATACAATACTACGGCTGAAGTTAAACAAAATTACAAAAAGACAATGAAAAGTTAAAAACACAGTTTTTTTTCCCCGCGAAAATAGGAACTAAAAGCATCTAAAGAATTTAAAATTTTTGACAATTTACCCTGGTTTAAGGCACAATCTTTGGAATGATAAGAGGCTATAAAAACATAATTTAACATTCAAAATACAATAGATATGTTTAGGCACATGGTTTACAATTTTTCAATGAAAGCCTTAATATTTTGACAAAAAGGCACTTTTCTAATCGCGGTATTTTAAGGCCAGACTAACGTGCCACATTTGACAAAGTGAGCGTAAAAAAATGTCTTTTAAATTGAAGAAAAAAACACACAAAATATACATAAAACTGAGTGCTAAATAAATAATCCTGAATAAATAAATACTTGATTGTTGTTAGGTCGAAATGGTAACGAAAAATAAAAACTTTGGTCTTTCCTCCAATATTAGAGTTTATAAAAATAATACTGGTTATATGATGGAGATTATGAGCTTGGAAAATTGGTAACTCAAAATTAGCAGAAAATGACCAGTTAATTTGTTATTTGATTGACAAAAAATTATACAAAAACTAAAAATCTAAAAATAAATACGAAAAAATTTGATTTAACTACAAAAAAATTCAAAAGCTTAGTTTTTAATGGATGAGGATATTTTTATGGTGAAGAAAATAATGTTTTGGCTCAAAATTTTCAGTAGCCAGTACTTTTTGCCATCTATTGTGTAAGGACATAAATAATCTTCTCATGAATGCCCTTGATTTCCTGAAAGTACTTTTGCTCTTTTCTTTCTGTAGGGCCCCTCACCATTAAAAACCAAAGCAAAAAAAAATTTTTATACTTACAAAAAAAATTAGTTTTAAAATAAATACTGTACAAAATAAAATGAGGCAGTAAGTTGATACACACACACACTAAAAAAAAAACTAAACTAAAAAAAATCGGTGTCAGTTCATTAATGGAATGTTTCGTGCTTTTAAAATTGTCTACAAGCTTAGGTGATGGTGAGTGATTTTTGGTCCTATTTAAGTACCCTTTTAAAGGCTATAAATTGCTATTTTTATGGTAAGTTTTGAGCTAAGTGCCCCTTAAACGCCCTAATTGAAGAAATCGTGATAAGCAATTTCTTGAGCACAATAAGCATTTAGCCTCTAATTGTTAATAAAATAATGTTAATTTTTAGATATCTAAAATAATCTAGAGTGACACTAAATCACAAAATTACCCTCGATTTTTTTTTTCTCTAAATAAGGCAATTATTTATAAGACACTTGATTGCTTAAGAATTTTGTGAATTTGTACTAGTTGAAGTCCAATAGTCAATTTTTCAATTTTTTAAATTTTGTTTGAGATCTTGGAAGAGGGTGGAAAACAAGTTTTTTATTTGGTTCTTCTTTTTTTTATTCAAGTAGTGTAGATTCGTTGGATGTGGGTTTTTTATTTATCAATAAATTGTTTAAATAATTGAGTTATGTAGAAACGGTCCAGGATAAATCCAAATTTATAAAAAGCAGAGATTACGAATATTTCAAAAATGAAAACAATTTACTGCACCTTGATTATGAGGTCATATAAAAAAATTTAAAGGAAGCCTGGAAGGGGGTCTCAACTGGCACTTTTATCCTATGCAAGGAGGATTGAAGTGACAGGCAGGACTACCACCAGCCAGGCTTCCCAGAAATTTTTTTAACGAAACATTCTCACTTTGAAAGGATATGTGCCCAGGCTGGGGCTTTAGCCACATTTACCTAGCATCCACTGGCTGTCTAGTGACTCCAAGTTGGCACCAAGACAAAATAGCGAAATCCCCAAGCAACTAACTGAATTTTTTAAAATGAAAAGAAATTTATGTAAGAATAGTGGGCAGAAAATAAATTTTGTCGCCAGTGCTTTTTCATAAAGCGGAGAAGACAAAGGAAAATTAGCAAGGGAACGACTATCTTAGAGAGGAGTACCTTGACTAGTTCCATTTGGGGACAAAGGTTTCCAGGCCTTTCTCTTTTCAGATATTAGCACTCCTTGCAATTTGGTAAAGCCTATGTCTTCAAAAGAAAAAAACTTGTTTTTGGTAACCCTCAATTTTAAAATAAGACTTCACTAGTTATGGAATGTGCATAAAAATCCCTAATTCTGAATTGACTTATTGGTGATTTTTGCTCAAGAGATGACTATTGAAATCGTATACATTTCTGGTCTGTTCGCCGCAGATGTTGCATTTCCATGGGTTGCCTTCGGCGTGGCATCCTTTATGAAGGAAGTAGAGGGTCCTGTCTGGAAAGCGGATTCTACAGTGGCCGCATGTGTCTTGTTCGACAGACTGCCTTTCCGAGTGATATTTGGAGTCGTTGTCCTCATTTCGAAGGAGCCGAACGAGCGGAGATACTCTGGTGCTTAAATTGACCGGAGAGGGAATGTTGTTTTCTTGGTATTCTTCCTCGTTTTCTACACTCTGCGGTTCAAGTTTCACCCGTTCTACTATCGATGACGAAGGGGTGTTTGAATCGCCAGACTCTGGAGAACCTCGCGGACTTTCCTGATCCACATCCCCATCCATTTCTCCCATCTCTCCCTAAAAATTTATCATTAACCTAAAGAAACTTAAATGAAAATAAACCTTACCTGATTTGGAGAGCCTTGAGTAGATATTTCAATGTGAGGGGTTAAAAAGTGCATAGGAGGAGTGGCGTTATACTCAGATCTGTCAGTACCAAGCGTTGGTTTATCGAGATCAATTCCATGCCTTAAAAGTTTTAATTGAGCATATTTTTTAATATGAAAGGTAATACCTGTTGAAAAAATGGACCCTTAGACTTTTCATGCTAGCTGCTTTATAAGAGCATAGAGGACAAGATTTAGGTTCAGTAGAAGATCCGTTGCCGCCGACATGTTCATTCTGAAAGTGGGCTCTCATGGCGATTTGTCGCTGGAAACCTCTGGGGCAGATCGGGCAACACCAGGGGAGTGACTTTGCATGTGTTGTTGTATGTTCAGCAAGGTGGTCTTTTCTGAAAAACCGTTTTCCGCATACGCGGCATTCATATGGTTTGACTCCCGTGTGTCTCATTTTGTGGCGACGCATGTTTGCTCCGTTGGAAAACCTCATGTTGCATACGTCGCACTCAAACATCTTTCCGGACTGTCGACCGTTTTCACTACCGCCTTCGCTGTCGGATTTCTTCTGCCCCTGTTGGCACAAAACTGCATGTCTTGCTAATGCAGCCCTCGACATCGCTTCATAATCACATCCTTCACATCTAAAACAAGGATTCGATATCTTAAATCTATGCGACATTGTATTCTTGTCTCAAACATCAAGATTCTGGTAAAAACGCCAAAAATCCTCAAAAAATATTTGAAATCTTATGGAACCAAGGCAAAGGACTCCCAAAATCCTGAAAAAATGGGGTTTCCCTGTTTGAAAACCGAGAAAAATGGGAGTTTCCAGCGGAAACATGCAGACTCTAAAAACACTAAAGTGTGGGAAATGTTTAATTATTTGAAATCTTAAGGAACCAAGGCAAAGGACTCCCAAAATCCTGAAAAAATGGGGTTTCCCTGTTTGAAAACCGAGAAAAATGGGAGTTTCCAGCGGAAACATGCAGACTCTAAAAACACTAAAGTGTGGGAAATGTTTAATTATTTGAAATCTTAAGGAACCAAGGCAAAGGACTCCCAAAATCCTGAAAAAATGGGGTTTCCCTGTTTGAAAACCGAGAAAAATGGGAGTTTCCAGCGGAAACATGCAGACTCTAAAAACACTAAAGTGTGGGAAATGTTTAATTATTGAAATCTTAAGGAACCAAGGCAAAGGACTCCCAAAATCCTGAAAAAATGGGGTTTCCCTGTTTGAAAACCGAGAAAAATGGGAGTTTCCAGCGGAAACATGCAGACTCTAAAAACACTAAAGTGTGGGAAATGTTTAATTATTTGAAATCTTAAGGAACCAAGGCAAAGGACTCCCAAAATCCTGAAAAAATGGGGTTTCCCTGTTTGAAAACCGAGAAAAATGGGAGTTTCCAGCGGAAACATGCAGACTCTAAAAACACTAAAGTGTGGGAAATGTTTAATTATTTGAAATCTTAAGGAACCAAGGCAAAGGACTCCCAAAATCCTGAAAAAATGGGGTTTCCCTGTTTGAAAACCGAGAAAAATGGGAGTTTCCAGCGGAAACATGCAGACTCTAAAAACACTAAAGTGTGGGAAATGTTTAATTATTTGAAATCTTAAGGAACCAAGGCAAAGGACTCCCAAAATCCTGAAAAAATGGGGTTTCCCTGTTTGAAAACCGAGAAAAATGGGAGTTTCCAGCGGAAACATGCAGACTCTAAAAACACTAAAGTGTGGGAAATGTTTAATTATTTGAAATCTTAAGGAACCAAGGCAAAGGACTCCCAAAATCCTGAAAAAATGGGGTTTCCCTGTTTGAAAACCGAGAAAAATGGGAGTTTCCAGCGGAAACATGCAGACTCTAAAAACACTAAAGTGTGGGAAATGTTTAATTATTTGAAATCTTAAGGAACCAAGGCAAAGGACTCCCAAAATCCTGAAAAAATGGGGTTTCCCTGTTTGAAAACCGAGAAAAATGGGAGTTTCCAGCGGAAACATGCAGACTCTAAAAATACTAAAATGTGGGAAATGTTTAATTTTTTGAAGACCTTTCGAACTCTGACCACACCTTGAAGACCAATGGTCTAAATTGACCGAATAATAATTTACCTGTGCATCGGTATGGCACCATCTGAAGAATCATAGTTGGTGTTAAGATTTGACTCCTGATTATTGATTTCTTCATTTTCTTCTTGTTTGACAGTTTGATTTTCTTTCTGAATAAGTGAATCCGCTTCGTTCTGACCCATGGAATCTTCTTTAACAGACATGCCTGAAATCTAAAAGTGAGGTGAAAAAAATGGGTCAAACGATATTAAAAAGAAAAACAGGTCAAAGATAGAAAAATTAATTTGAAAATCGATAAACTTACATAACCGAAGGGTAGTTTTCTCCCTCGGTGGTAAAAGTCGACTCGCACCCCTTTCAAAATCGTCTCGAAAAGCAGAGCCGAATATTATTCATTCCGCCGTCCTAGTTCCACTCTCCTGGCCATCGTTTTTGTCGCAATAACAGAAAATGAGGGCAACATCGAACACACATACTCGACCCGAATAACCTACTTTTGAATTTGAACTAATTCCCTAATTGACGTAAGAAAGAAAAATCGGTAAAGGCGCCTTAATTAAAAAATTTGTTTAAATTAAATCCCGACTAGAATCAACATAAAAGCCGATAACGCCCAATAAAACGTTTGTTTATCTACTGACCTAGGACTAAGAATGGCGTAAGGCGTTTTTACATCGGCGTTCCTACTTCCTGCCCTAAAAAAAATTTTCCTAAGCGACAGTACCGCATTCTATCTCAGCCCTTCATCCCTTTTTTTTCAAAGGGCGGTTTCAGTCCTTTTTCAAATACGAAAATAGGACGTTTTGAAACGCCTTAACTTTCCCTCTATCCTTGAGAAACGATTACTGTTTCAACATAACTGGGAGAGACTGGATTTTTTTTGTGCGAATTTACCTAAATAATTTTAAAATTAAGAATAGAAGGTCAACAGCCTTTAGGGCTCTTTGCCCTTACATCCGATTCCGACTTTCCAAAAAAAATGTTCAAACTTTCCCCTTCAAGTCTAATTAATAAATAGTTCGTTTAAATATAAACCTAATTGCTTACAAAAGGTGTTAATTGGTATAGCTTAGGAAATAGGTGTGGCATGGCAAAAATTTCTTCCCAAAGCAGCCTGAAGGCAGCTTGCTCTGAAGCCCAGAAGTATAAAATAAACACACTTGTCTTTATTTTATGCCAGAAGTTACAGCACCCTCGTAGGCCCCATGGCATAATGGCTGAAGCAGCCACTCCCAAATGTGGCTATTGAAGAGTAGCTGACTAACAGAACGAATTTTAAAGAGTTTAGTGCTTTGATACCATTATGGAGTGCCCAGGTGGGTACTTTAGCCATAATGCCATGGCATCGGATCTAGCAACTTCGACACACTTTGGAAGTGCCCAGATGGTAGCTTTAGCAATAATGCCATGGCACGATGAGGGAGTGACCAGGTGCTTCAGCAGCTTAAGCACCATCTGAGCACCCTCATAGCGGTAGGCCAATTAGGGTGTTCATGTAATTCAAAAGATTGAGAGAAAAACTAAGCAAAATCAGAAGTTTTTTTATCTCGATGCACCATTTTTCAGTTTTCCCTCCACTACAATCGACATATTAATCGATTTAAACAAATAAACAAATTGTGAAGGCTGTGGTGAACAAAACTGAAGGCTTTCGTTCCTTCGTTTCTCCTTCCAGGATTTCATCTTCCAGTTTGGTTACTTCACGTTTTTTTTCCAATCTAGTTTTCGACACTAACCACGAATTTTCGCCCATCAAAAACCGTACCGATAGGCCAAAATTCTCGGCCTAAACAACCTTCAAATTTTTTTCGTTTAAAAGCTTATTTACGCTCAAAAGTTACTAAGTCTTTCCCGTTAATATAAATTTTTCACGCATTTCTTTTCGACTTTTGCTCATTTTTAATGTTCGACAATATACGAATTTATATCTCGGATTTAGGGACAAGTAAGCCGAAATGGGGAAACCGAAGAAAGGCAAGAAGCTAGAGGACCAAGATGTGTAAGTTAAGCCTTTTTTTTTGTTTGATAGAAATTTTAAAAATTTTTCCGATTTCCAGGGACTCCGAAGTTCAAGAGAACGACCTCGAGGATGATATCGACCCAAAGCCGAAAGCGAAAAAGGAGAAAAAGTAAGAAGAATTTGCGTCCATATGTTTCGTAACGTGGCTCAATTTTTAGGAAGAAAGACTTAGAAGAGACTGACTCTGAAGATGAAGGTCGGTCCCTGAAAAATTCGAAAGGGAAGAAAGGAAAGTCTGGAGAAGATTCGGACGAAATCAACGTTGCTAAAGAGCCTTCAAAATCTAAAAAGAAAAGAAGGTATGTTTTTATGTTGTAAGAGTCCAATGCTTTTGTGGGCAACATACGGCCTAGGTTTTAGCTGCTGTCTACTTTTCATAGATTATGGGAGTTTTTCTCAATTTTGATCCGAGATACCTCTTTTTACGAAGTTGTTTGGCGGTTTTCTTCTTTTTTTGGCCTAAAAACGTGTTTTTAAGGGGATATGAGGGTTTTAAGTTGGTTGCTTTGTACATATTTCGTTGTGAGCAACGGTTTTCGGTTTTTCCCTTCTATCTTGGAAACCGTCGCTCAAAACGAAAAAATGTCCTAACTAAAAGTTGTAGCTACGGAAATTTACTACATAAAATATCTTATTGGTTTTTTCCGTCAGAGCAATATTTTAGGGGATATGAAGGTTTTAAGTTTTCAGACAGGCTCTGTAGGATTATTAGTTTTAACCTCATAACTCCTTAAATATTGCTCTTACGCAAATAATAAATAAAGAAAATTTTGTAGGAAATCTTTGTACCTACAACTTTTACTTAGAACATTTTTCGTTTTGAGCTACGGTTTCCGAGATAGAAGGGAAAAACCGAAAACCGTTGCTCACAACGAAAAATTTGCAAAGCAACTCACTTAAGAACCCTCATATCTCCTTAAGTATTGCTCTGACAAAAAAACCAATTAGGTCTTTTTTGTAGGAAATTTCCGTAGCTACGACTTTTACTTAGGACGTTTTTTCGTTTTGAGCGACGGTTTCCGAGATAGAAGGGAAAAACCGAAAACGGTTGTTAACAACGAAAAATTTGCAAAGCAACCAACTTAAATACTTCCATATCTCCTAAAGTATTGCTCTGATGGAAAAAACTAATAAGATATTTTATGTAGTAAATTTAAGTACCTACAACTTTTACTTAGGACATTTTTTCGTTTTGAGCGACGGTTTCCGAGATAAAAGGGAAAAACCAAAAACCGTTGTTAGCAACGAAAAATTTCCAAAGCAACTCACTTAAAAACCATCTTACCTCCTTAACAGATTTTGTTTTTTACTTTTTCCTCACTTTTTCGTTCAAGAAACTTCCTTGTTATTGGATTTTCGTGAGTTTCGTAAACTTAAAGCCAAATGATTGGTTTTTTTCGTCGTTCCAAACTGTCGGGTAAAACGGACTGAAAATGGTGGGGGAAACTGTCGGTTTTAACTGATGAAAAGTTCACTCTTTTCATCGGTTTAAACCGTCGGGTAAAACGGACGGAAAATGGTCAGGAAACTGTAGGTTTTGAATCGGCTCATAGTTCTCGTCAAGGAGACATCAGGGATAACCCAACTTTTTTGCATGTTGACCCCTTTTACCCGTCTAAAAACCTAGTAACTCAAGAAATCCTGGGGGTTTTTACTGTTGACCCCTTTTACCCGTCTAAAAACCTAGTAACTCAAGAAATCCTGGGGGTTTTTACTTAAAAAAAGCCAACTAAAACTTCTGAAAGTTTGGTAAAAATTGAGGAAAATTCGTGAAAATAGGGTGTATCCTTCTAAAAAAAAATCTAGGAAAACTCCTAAAGTTCCAGTAAAAATGTTTTTTCCCAGTCATCGTTCTAAACCGTCGTGTTTTTTTTTTCTGTTCAAGACAGATTTTTTTTCCGCCGTCTTAACCGACGGTTTTCGCCCTCAGACGATCGGGTTTTCCGTCAGTTTTTCGACCCGTAGGGTCAAAACGGATGGAAAAACCGATCGTGTAAGGCCGGCTTAGCTAGCTAAGAAGTTATCCATTTGGTCAAGTAACTCCACCTCCCCTAATTTTTCGGTGTTTTCCTCAGTTTTTTGACTGCAAAACCCTCTTTTGTCTTTGGCGATTGCTTTATTTTCTAAAGCGCAGTCCACACTGAGCGAGGCTGCCGAACAAGGCAATACGAGGCGAGGCATTCGCTTAAGTGTGGACGTGTTCTCGTGGCGAGGCAGCCAGGTCTGAGGCATTCCGAGGCGTTCAGCAGTCAGCCGATCAGAGTCGGTACATTAAAGGAATTAAAGGTTTTCAATGTGGATGGGGTTTGAACCTGCCTTGCCTCAGCTCATGCACCGCAGTCTTATTTCACTTATTATCATTAATTTTATTTATTATCATTTTAATATCATTCTCTTAAGAAATTTTAAGTAGCTCCCTTCTTCACTTCCCAAACATGGAAGAAATAGCTCGCCACAAGTTTTTATTCTATTTCTATGAAGCTTTCTTTGCTGCAACTTTTTTTATTGCTTTGTTTTTCCATCAATTTTGACATCAGCAAAAATGCGGCACTCACCACAGACACCGGTGAGTCTAACATATGAACTGAGATTGCCTCGGGGTAGAAATGCGCGGTTTTTCTGGATCGCTGCCTCAGCTCAACGCCTCTGGAGCGTTCGCTTCTATTTTTAGTTTCCCGCCCGAGGCGAGTCAAGGGCATTCTGCCTCGTTCGGCTACTTCGCTCAGTGAGGACCCGGCTTCAGCCTCAATTTCTATATTCATCGAATTTTCGGGAGCATTCCTCGTCCACTAGGCCCAAAAATTCTTTTTACTTTAAAGGTTTTTGTCCATTTTTTGAGAGATAAAATCCTTTTTTACCTGATTTTCTGAAGTTTTCCTGTGCTTCTGAACCTTAGACTCCCTTTTAGCAAATGGTACATCTTTTTCCTCAGTTTTTTAACCTACAAACCTATGTTTTGGTTTTTTTTTCTCCGTATTTTAATGGATTTATGAGCAAAGTTTACAAGGCTTTTGTTGGATTTTCGGATTCTTGTATTAGAAATACAATTACCAATACAATTACCCTATCAAGTTTTGCTAATTTGTTGGTTTTTTTAGGGTAAGGGTGATTCTGCAGAAAATGATGTGAAATCTAAGGGTAAAAAAATGAAAGAATCCGATAGTGACAGTGATGTTCCAATCACCGCGACAAAAGGTGGTTTTGCGACTCTTGCTGTTTCGGATGATGAAGAAGAACCTCCAGCGAAAGAATCCGAAGACGAAGAAGAAGTCGAGGTGGTAAAAAAACCCAAAAAAGATGAGAAAAAAGGCAAAAAATCCCGCAAGAAGAGGAAGGACGAAGATGAAGAAGATCTCGACCAAATATTAGCTGAACTGGAAATGGAATACTCAGGGGTACCAGTGAAGAAACCAGAAGAGGAACCTGTTAAGTCAGAACCGAAAGAAGATGATAAAAAGAAAAAGAAGAAAGACAAAAAGAAAGAACCTGTCGTAACTCAAGAATCGAAAGATGAAGAAGAAGCAGAAGATGCAGAAGAAAAAGAAGCAGTCGACAATGAGAACAATGAAGAAGAAAGGACTGTCAAAACTGCTGCTCAAAAGAAAAGAAAGAAAGAGAAAAAGCTAAAAAAGCCGCTGAAAAAATGAAATCTAAGGTAATTTTATTTTTAATCAATGTTTCTTTTTATGTACGTATTTTAGGGGCAGGCATCTAAAGAGCAGAGTATAGAAAAATCAGAAGTCCAAGAAGAAGAAGAAGCTCAAAAAGAAGAAAAGCCTGAAGATGACGAAGAAGAAGGAGAAAGTAAGAAGAAAAAGAAAAAGAAAGGAAAAGACAAAGAAGAGAAAGAAGATAAGAAGAAGCCTCGAAGCAAAGCGATTGCTGCAATGCAAGAGGCATTAAAGAAAATCAAAGAAGAAGAAGAAAAACAAGCTGCGTTAGAAGCTGAGAGAATAAAAAAAGAAGAAGAGGCCGAACAAGCCAGACTAGAACAGGTATTTTATTTTTTTAATTTGTTTACTTCGACTAATTTTTGTTTTTTAAAAGATTCGATTAGAACAAGAAAGGAAAGAAAAGAAAAAGCAAAAAGAAAAAGAGAAAAAAGAGCGTTTGAAAGCTGAAGGGAAACTGTTGAATGCAAAGCAGAAAGCTGACCGAGCGAGAGCACAAGCGATGATAGAAGCGATGAACAAACTTAGACTCGAAAACGCTGCATCTGGAATAGTAGATAAAGAAAAACCCAAAAAGCCTATCAAGCAGAAAAAGAATGTTCCTCAGCCACCAAGCGAGGAAGCTCCTCAGGCTAATGGCACTCAAGAGCCCAAATCGGTCGAAGTTACCATTGTGGACAAAGAAACCCCTAAAGAGGAAGAGGATGATGTAAAAGATTCCTGGGATATCGACTCCGACAAGGAAGAAGGTATTTATTCTTTTTTCATGTTTTCTGTTTAATTTTGTTTTTAGACGTTCCAAAACCGGTTGCAAACGATACCAAAGCGCCAGAAGCGAAAGTGGAGTTGGTGCAGCAAAAAAGTAAGGATGAGAGTTCTTCAATGAGTGAGTCAAGTTCGGAAGAAAGTTCTGATGAGGATTCCGATACCGATTCTGAAGAAAGCAAATCAGATAGAAGGACTGACGCAGAAAAAAGAAGAGAGCGTGTTCTAGAAAGAATAATGGTAGCTAACTTTAGTTGAACTTAGCCTATTTTTACTTGTTATTTTTAGAAAAGGCAAGAAGCTGCAGAAAAGAAAAAATCGTTGGACGAGCTCAGAGCGGCAGTCGTTTGCGTATTAGGACATGTCGATACCGGTAAAACTAAAATTTTAGATAAATTGAGAAGGACAAACGTTCAGGACGGTGAAGCTGGAGGTATCACTCAACAAATCGGTGCCACAAACGTCCCTATCGACGCCATTAAAGAACAAGCTAAAATCGTCAAAGGAGTATGTCCGGCATTTAGATAATTTCATTATTTCTGTATTAGTTTTCCCAGATTCCGTTGAAAATCCCTGGCTTGTTGATCATCGATACACCCGGCCACGAATCGTTCAGTAATTTAAGGTCAAGAGGTTCTTCGCTGTGCGACATCGCCATTCTCGTCGTTGACATCATGCACGGCCTTGAACCGCAGACTCTTGAATCTATTAATTTACTTAAACAAAGAAAAACTCCTTTTATTGTAGCTCTTAACAAAATTGATAGGTATATGCTCCTTTTGAAAAAAAAAATATATATAAATTTTTTTAGACTTTATGATTGGCAAATGATGGCTAGAAAGGACATTCGTGATGTAATTGCTGGCCAAGCTGCCAATACTCAGTTGGAATTTGAACAAAGAACAAATGAAGTCATCGTACAATTTGCTGAACAGGTTGGGCAAATTCACATTCATAAATATTTATTGAACTATTTTTAGGGATTGAATGCTGCTCTGTTTTATAATAATCCTGACGTTAGAAGTTACGTTTCGCTTGTACCTACTTCAGCGACGACTGGAGAAGGTATGGGTAACTTGTTAGCTCTTATCGTCGAATCTTGTCAAACTATGCTGGCCAAGAGACTTATGTTTAGTGAAGAACTTCAGGTTTGTCTTTATTTATAATGGGAATAGTTGATTTATTTTGTATTTCAGGCAACTGTTTTGGAAGTTAAAGCACTACCTGGGTTAGGGACAACGATAGATGTTATTTTAGTCAATGGTTATTTGAGAGAAGGTGACACTGTGGTTTTGGCTGGTACAGAAGCCCCCATCGTCACCCAAATCCGTTCCCTACTTATGCCTCAACCTCTCAAAGAACTCAGAGTCAAAGTATGCTTACTTATTTTTACTTAATTTTTGACTTCATCTTTTTTTTAGAATGCTTATGTCGAATACAAAGAAATTAAGGCAGCGCAAGGAGTTAAAATTGCAGCTAAAGATTTCGAAAAGGTTATTGCTGGACTGAATTTACGAGTGGCTATGAAGCCAGATGAAGTCGAAGTTTTAAAAGAAGAGGTCGCTAAAGAGTTGAAACATGCTTTGAGCAACATTAAACTTCAAGAGCGTGGAGTTTATGTTCAAGCATCAACTTTAGGATCTTTGGAGGCTCTTCTTGAGTTCTTAAGAACCTCACAAATTCCGGTAAGAAATTAACTAGAAGTTTCACTCCCCTCATTAATCTAGTCCTCCAATTTTGTGCTTTTTTTCCCCACAATCTTTGCCGTTTTCTTAGTCAATTGGTTTGTTATAAAAACTTCTGCCCATGAACTTTTTGCCAATTTTTGGGCATTTTCTTTAGTTTTTCAAGAAAAAATACGCTTTTTTCCCTATGTCCATCCTATGGATTTAAAATGGCAGAAACGTTTTATGCAAACCTGTAAGAAATTAGTCCCCATTTTATTATCACCTAAGTTGGATAAGCAGGCCTTTTGGCTAGGGTTGATTCGATATAGCCTTCCTTCCGATATTTTATCCGATAGGATTTTTTTCAAAAATATTGTAAAGATTTTCCTGAAAAAACTCTTTAGTAAAAATATCGCGATATATCTGTTAGGAATATCGTATCGTATAAAATATCGGAAGGAAAATATCGGATGAACCAATAAATCGTAAGAAAAATATCGGATGAACCGATATATCGGAAGGAAAATATCGGATGAACCGATATATCGGAAGGAAAATATCGGATGAACTGATATATTGGAAGGAAAATATCGGATGAACCAATATATCGGAAGGAAAATATCGGATGACCGATATATCGGAAGGAAAATATCGGATGAACTGATATATTGGAAGGAAAATATCGGATGAACCAATATATCGGAAGGAAAATATCGGATACCGATATATCGGAAGGAACATATCGGATGAACCAATATATCGGAAGGAAAATATCGGATGAACCGATATATCGGAAGGAAAATATCGGATGAACCGATATATCGGAAGGAAAATATCGGATGAACCGATATATCGGAAGGAAAATATCGGATGAACCAATAAATCGTAAGAAAAATATCGGATGAACCGATATATCGGAAGGAAAATATCGGATGAACTGATATATTGGAAGGAAAATATCGGATGAACCAATATATCGGAAGGAAAATATCGGATGACCGATATATTGGAAGGAAAATATCGGATGAACTGATATATTGGAAGGAAAATATCGGATGAACCAATATATCGGAAGGAAAATATCGGATACCGATATATCGGAAGGAACATATCGGATGAACCAATATATCGGAAGGAAAATATCGGATGACCGATATATCGGAAGGAAAATATCGGATGAACTGATATATTGGAAAGAAAATATCGGATGAACCAATATATCGGAAGGAAAATATCGGATGACCGATATATCGGAAGGAAAATATCGGATGAACTGATATATTGGAAGGAAAATATCGGATGAACCAATATATCGGAAGGAAAATATCGGATGAACCGATATATCGGAAGGAAAATATCGGATGAACCGATATATCGGAAGGAAAATATCGGATGAACCGATATATCGGAAGGAAAATATCGGATGAACCGATATGTCGGAAGGAAAATATCGGATGAACCAATATGTCGGAAGGAAAATATCACAAATATCGGAAGGAGAATATCGTGGTATATCACGATATATCGCTTCGGATGTTAACAGTTATCAGTGTGCTGCCCCATTTTTCTTTCGGATTCATATGGGATATATCGGTAAGGAATATCGTATCGGATAAAATATCGGAAGGAAAATATCTATATTCCGATATATCGGAAGTATTGCAACAACCCTACTTTTGGCCGAAAGATAAGGGAAGCCACCAATAATCTGATATATTCAGGTTTTGGGTCTGACTTAGCCAAAAGTGCGTTTTTTGCTGAAAAACTGATACCTAATAAGTCCCAAAAAATGGGTGAAAAGTTAGTTTCTTAGCATAATAAAAAATCTTAATTGACTTAAAAAATGGTTTCTGAAAGAGTTCCTCGGGCCTCAAAATTCGGCATAAAAATAGCTAAAATTTCGGTGAAGCGGTTGTATCCAAACTGAAAGGTTGGGGCTCCAAAGTTTGCATTGGCTATGGCGTTTTTTGTGTTTTTTACTACCCTCAAAAAAATTAGTTCCCATTTTATTATCACCTGAGTCTTCAAAACCTTTAAATAATGCGAAGGCGTGCCTTGATTCTTCTACTGCCACCTGCAGAAAGTTTACTGCTCAAAACTGAATAAATTTGCGCTATAAAAATTTCAACCCCCTTGTTGTAAATTACGCATTTTAAAGAAAGATAGAAAAAAAAAATCAAAATTTTTCTTTTTCTGCTTTCGGTTCGTTATTTGAAGTTTCGTTCTAATTAAATATGCGTGAAAAAGCGGAAATTTAACAATTAAAATGGAAGTTTCAATGGATTTTTTCCTCTCCCTTTGCCTTTTAAATGAGTGATTGTAATTGTAAAATAATGGGAGTCTAATCAGTTGTCCACACAACCCCTATTTCCTGTCCTATTTCAGGCAGGAAGCGTTCCCCTACTCTAGCGCATGTAATAAATATTTATTTTCTCTTATACGCTCCCTAGAAATCGAAATTATTTTACTACAAATACCTCCATTTTCTAATTATTTCTTCTATGATAAGGAGCCGAAACGGAAACTATTCCTCCTGTGTTAAGTAATTGGCGTGGCCCATTAGATAGCGTTATTCTGGGGTCTTGAGGGATTTAAAATGCGGGAATTTTTAGCTTCTGAGCCAATTTTAAAAGTGCGAAGTTCATTAAAATTCGGTATTTTAATAATACGTTCCTAGATTACGCCACGCCTCGATTTAAAATAGAAAGTAGATCATTATGTGACGATTTTTCAAAGATGTCGTGGGTTTCGGTGTCCAGATCGGATTTTTGAACTAACTAAAAAAGAACGAGAGAGAGAGAGAAGAAAAAAAGTACTTGTTAAACTCTCGCCTCCGTTATGGAGGAGGCCTGGAGGTTGGCCTTTCCTTTTCTATCTCTCTTCTTCCTCTCTGTCTTCCCCACTTGTCCGCCGTCCTCATCATCCTTCCACCTACCGCCCTGCAACTTGCTCCATTGGCGCAAAAGACTCGAAAACTCAGGAGAGAGAAACACGTGGGACGGTTCGGTGTATATGCCCACGGTGAGCTACCCACATATCCTCCGCCTCCTATCACTTTTATAACCATATGTGTCTTCAATTATTTTAATTCAATCATTTATTTTGATTGAAACCAAAAAGTCACTTAAGCTTCCTCTGAGAAAAAACTTAAATTTTCCTAAATTGCGGGGTTTTGTAAATAAATTAGTCCAATTTTTCAGACATTTCGCCCTCGGTACAATAGGTCAAAAAACGCAAAAATCGCCCCTTTTGGGTTAAGCTGAACTTTTAAGCTGTTGGTACTTCAGGGGTTAGTATAAGAAAGAACGTCAATAAAATTTTTGAATTCTCCTATCGAATCAGTTTAGGTCCGTAATGGCCTCTCCTTCTTGTTCAATTGGCAAAATGCCCAAAAATCCGGAAAAATGGGACTTTTTTGATCGAAAGTACCACAAAAACTTGCAAAAATCCGATAAAGTTTGAGCTATAGAGCCGAAAATGGGGTCTCTCGGTCGAAAAATGAGGAAACATCTCTTAAAATCAAGTTAATGGTTACATTTTGGCCTAAATACTTTGAAAATAGCCTTGATATTTCGTATAATAGGAGAAAAGTCGTACCGAAAAGGGCGTACGTCTGTTCAACTAGATATCCACTTTTCAGCGTTTTCCACGTTCTTTTTGGCTGAAAAGAGCGTTTTCCACGTTCTTTTCGGCGGAAAAGAGCGTTTTCCACGTTCTTTTCGGCTGAAAAGAGCGTTTTCCACGTTCTTTTCGGCTGAAAAGAGCGTTTTCCACGTTCTTTTCGGCTGAAAAGAGCGTTTTCCACGTTCTTTTCGGCTGTAAAAAGCGTTTTCCACGTTCTTTTCGGCTGAAAAGAGCGTTTTCCACGTTCTTTTCGGCTGAAAAGAGCGTTTTCCACGTTCTTTTCGGCTGAAAAGAGCGTTTTCCACGTTCTTTTCGGCTGTAAAGAGCGTTTTCCACGTTCTTTTCGGCTGTAAAGAGCGTTTTCCACGTTCTTTTCGGCTGAAAAGAGCGTTTTCCACGTTCTTTTCGGCTGTAAAGAGCGTTTTCCACGTTCTTTTCGGCTGAAAAGAGCGTTTTCCACGTTCTGGTGCAAATCGATTGTTCAAATGCCCCTGAAAAGAGCGTTTTCCACGTTCTTTCTTTTCGGCTGAAAAAGTTATGGAAATTTTTTTTCTTAAAAAAAAGTGAATACGAGTACCTACCCTACCCAGTAGGGTTACATATTTGGGTCAGATTTGATTAAACACCTGCTTACTTGAAAGGTAGTTGACGTTTCCTGTCCATATTTTGAAACCTAAAGTAATTCGAGGATTACATGAAAATGAGCTTCCAAGGCTAAAAGATTGCAGATTTGGTTTTGATTTTCAATTTGAACGTTGAGAAATAAATGCAACTGCGTTTTCTCTGAAAAGTAGATGGTAAAAAGTACTTTTCCATGCGATTTGGGTGGATTATAGGTTGGTTTTACATTTTTTTTTCTCTACACGTTCAACCTTGAAAAAAGCATGAAAGTGCGGCGTGTAAAAATTCTAATTAAAACACCTTTCGTTCAATTTAAATAGAAGTGGGCTGATTTTCGCCTTTCCAAAGTTGCCAAATTTTTTTTTCTTTCCCCCACGGGAGACCCCACGCCGTTTTACTTGCACGTCGCTCAATATTTTTTTCATTCGAATCCTTGGGCTTGGCTTCACAAACGACAACGAGTTTTATTCATCGACCAGGAAATTGTAAATAACCCTTGGAAATGGAGATAAGATATTTGTGTAAGCAAAACTTCACACTTGAGGTTTGTGTAATTTTCAAGAACTGTCAATATTTTGTATTTTATAGCAATTTTTTTTTAAAAGGGTGCTTGGTTGTCCTTAATTTAAAAATAAACTGTTTTGAAAATAAATGAATTCGGGTAAATATTTGAAATTGAATTTTTTTAAAGTGTTTATGAATGACACGTGGTCAGTCCCACGCGAACTCCCGACATCAGGATGCATCCTATCAACCGAGCTAAACAAACCACTTCCACATTTCAAATGCTTCCCTTGGCCAAACCGGCGTATTTACAGGGCCGTCGCCACATCACCGAAAATAAAACTTTTTTCTGTTTTTTTTTTTTAAAATGAGAACTGTGAAAGAAAAGAGTTTTTTGGTCAGCTTGCTTGGAAATATCTTCCGCAGGCACCTGAGGCTTGTTGTGGTTAAATCTAGTTCTTTTAGCAATATCAGAAGTGGTGAAGGTTTTTAAAACTTGCTTTTATCTGCTGCCAGATTCCTTCGTGTCTTGGGCTAAACTTGTGCTCTGTCTTCAGATTTAAGGGGATGTCAGGGTTTTAAGTTGGTTGCTTTGTACATTTTTCGTTGTGAGCAACGGTTTTCGGTTTTTCCCTTCTATTTTGGAAACCGTCGCTCAAAACGAAAAAATGTCCTAAGTAAATGTTGTAGCGACGGAAATTTACTACATAAAATATCTCATTGGTTTTTTTCCGTCAGAGCAATATTTTAGGAGATATGAAGGTTTTAAGTTTTCAGACAGGCTCTGTAGGATTATTAGTTTTAACCTCATAACTCCTTAAATATTGCTCTTACGCAAATAATAAATAAAGAAATGTTTGTAGGAAATCTTTGTACCTACAACTTTTACTTAAGACATTTTTTCGTTTTGAGCGACGGTTTCCGAGATAGAAGGGAAAAACCGAAAACGGTTGCTCACAACGAAAAATTTGCCAAGCAACTCACTTAAGAACCCTCATATCTCCTTAAGTATTGCTCTGACAAAAAAACCAATCAGGTCTTTTATATAGGAAATTTCCGTAGCTACGACTTTTACTTAGGACATTTTTTCGTTTTGAGCGACGGTTTCCGAGATAGAAGGGAAAAACCGAAAACCGTTGTTAACAAAGAAAAATTTGCAAAGCAACTCACTTAAAAACCATCATACCTCCTTAAACAATTTGCTATCTGAAGCTTCGTATTTTCCAAACATCGCCTTCGATATTATGATCGACCGCTATTGCCATATCAGAAGTGGGATTGGTTAAAACTTGCGATCTTCCCTTCACACTTTTGTTGCCAGGATTCCTTCATCCCTTCAGCTATGATTTTCATTTATGTCCTCAGATTTAAACAATATTTGAAGCTTCTTATTTTTCCTCCAGTGTTTCTTTGATGTGACCCTTGGTTTTCAGTTTAAAAAAATTGACATCCCATTTTTTTCTAGTATGCCAACATAAGGATCGGCCCGGTCGTCAAAAAAGACGTGATGAAGGCCTCGACTATGTTGGAACACGAAAGCCAGTACGCGGTGATCTTAGCATTCGACGTTAAAATCGACCGTGACGCTCAAGAGCTCGCGGACAGTCTCGGCGTCAAAATATTCCAAGCGGACATCATTTATCATCTCTTCGACAAGTTCATCGCCTACAGGGACGAAATCAAAGCGAAAAAACGTGAAGAATTTAAATCGATCGCTGTCTTCCCGTGCAAGCTCAGAATCCTTCCTCAGGTACGTCAATGCGATAAATGAAGTACGAAATTTAATTTTTTTTTAGTTCGTGTTTAATTCTCGAGATCCTATCGTCGTTGGTGTCATGGTCGAAGCAGGTATTGTACGTGATGGGACTCCTATTTGCGTGCCTACTAAAGACGTAAGTTTTTCCATCATTAAAAAATACTTCCACACTCCAAATTTTGATATTTTATGACCAATCGAGCAAAAATAATTTGTATTAAGGCGATTTTATCGTCCCTAATTTTTATCGTTCGAATAAAATTTGATAAAAATTACGTTTTTATCAAAAAGGGGGAAAATATTTTTTTAAAAAGTCGGCGTTTGTGTATCCTCGTATTCTTAGCCTAAAATGAGGATGAAAAAATACTATTTGATAAGTGATTTGATATCCTTACTCCCTACCAGAGATTCAAATTGAGGCGCTCCGGGTACGAAGGGCGAACTCAACATCGGACAAATTTTTTTTTTCATTTTCAGATTCTAGACCTCTAGGTGAATACACCCGTATAATTTTATGTTGAGTTCTTCCTTTTTTCCCCTTTAAATACGTAAAAACCGATATGCTGCAAAGCTCTTACAGCGATATCCGAGCGGGTACGAAGGGCGAACTCCACATACTAGTCCACAACCCCCACTCCTTTTCCCATTCCAGAGCATGACTTTTCTGTTGAGTTCGCCCGTAACATTAAACTTTAAAATGCGAATATCTCGAAACTACGTTTTGTTGAGTTCGCCCTTCGTACCCGGAGTGCCTCAATGGTATATTCGTCTTTTTTTTCTTAGGAAAAATTTGACGCTCTACCAAACATTCAAATTCACTTTTCTCTTTTAGTTTATCGAGATCGGCGTCGTCACGAGTATTGAAAACAACCACAAAACTGTCGAAAGCGCTCGTAAAGGTCAAGAGGTCTGCATTAAAATCGAACCCATCCCAGGCGAATCTCCGAAAATGTTCGGACGTCATTTCGACGAAAAAGATTTCCTAGTTTCGAAAGTAAGAAACTTTTTTTTCCATTTTTTTTTAAACTTTTATTTTTCTAGATTACTCGGCAAAGTATCGACGCTTGCAAGGACTACTTTAGAGAAGATTTGGTCAAAACGGACTGGCAATTGATGGTCGAATTGAAGAAACAGTTCCAAATTCTTTAAAAAATTGAGCGTCGTTTCATTATAAAAGAAAATTATATTTACATAACATCTTGTGAATCCCTTCTCCCCTTTATGTATTATACTATATATAAATAAAATTAATATATATTATATTACGTTTCGTACTGAAAATTTTTTTGATTTTTTTTTTTAAACCTTTTGGGAGGAATTCTATCGAAATTTTTTCGATATTATTTTTTGGGGTCTGGCGGTTCATTGGGCAGGGATGTGACGTCAGGACTCATTTACCAGCCGCCGGAAGTCTCGTTTCGGTGAGGAGGAGTACCGAATGTGGTGGGAGGAAGGGGGGAAGTTGTGATGAGGGTACGAGGAGAGGGGTCCGCAACTCATATCCGCCGGGAAAAACTTACATCATCTCCGCCGACGTTTTCATCCGCAACTCGTCCGAAATGAATGAATTCCGAAAGGATTCGATTATCGATGAATGGAAGTCCGTTCTTGATAATTCATCGTCTTTTCGACCTTCCCACGCTTCAGAATACAACGTTTGAAACATTTCTTATAATCCATTTTTTTTAAAGCCCACGATATTTCTGATCTCTTTTTATTTCACATATACAATTGATGCGCTCCGGGTACGAAGGGCGAACTCAACAAAACGTAGTTTCGAGATATTCGCATTTTAAAGTTTTATGTTGAGGGCGAACTCAACAGAAAAGTCATACCCTGGAATGGGAAAAGGAGTGGGCGTTGTGGACTAGGATGTGGAGTTCGCCCTTCCTACCCGCTCGGATATCGCAGTTAGAGCTTTGCCGCATATCGGTTTTTACGTATTTTAAAGGGGAAAAAAGGGCAAACTCAATACAAAAATTATTTGGGTGTATTCATCAAAAGGTCTAGAATCTGATAATGAAAAAAAATTTGTCCGATGTTGAGTTCGCCCTTCGTACCCGGAGCGCCTCAATTTTAAACATTTTGTGAATTATGGACTAATTTCAACGTACCTGTTTTTGGGTCATAAATGGTGTTTTTTTTTCCTTTCTTCGGCTTTCGATAAGTGCAGGTAATTTCTGTCTGATGATTTCGAGGAAGTTGGGAATTAGCGTTGAAAAAGGCACATAAGTGGACACTTAAAGATGGGTAGGGGGAAAAATGTAGGAGGTGATGGATGTGACAAAGGATTTCCATCTTATCCTCGACGTGTCCCAAAGCCGCCTTCTTTTACATAACAAGGTTCAACCAGCCTAATTTCATTTTACTTAAGTAGGTGTTTCGGGCCTACATGGATTCTTAAAATGATTCCATCGAGTGGGACGTCTCCGAGAATACTGAAATCTTTCGTCGAAATAACGTTTGGCTGTCCATAATGTTCGATGAAAAGTTATTGTACAAAATGAAACTCAGCCACAGGGTTTTGAATTTTGTAGACTTTAGCCGAGTGTCATTTTGTACACCTTCAATTTTTCAAAATTTTAAACATTTTAGGCGTTAAAGTCCATCAAAAGTTGACCTTCTCCGTGTAAGAAGGATATTGAAGTATAACCATTAAGAAAGTTAATTTTTAAAGGCTTGTAAATCGTAAACCGTTACAGATATTGAAAAAATGCACTAAATAAAATCTGTTGGAAATTTAATTCTCTTTAATTTTTATTCTATTAATTTTTTCTCTAGGACGCACTGTTTTCATGATAAATGTATTTTAAAAAAATTATTTTCCGAAAATGGTGCATCCTAGAAAAAAACAATTAAGTACATGGAGAATTAAATTTCCTACAATTTTTATTTATTAGGTGTACAAAATGAAACTCAGCCACAGGGTAAATTTTGTAGATTTTAGCCGAGTTTCATTTTGTACACCTAATAGCTTTCGGTGATGCCGACGCTGAAGAAAAGCTTCCAAGTGCTTCAAGGCGTGGGCTCTACGGATATAGGTGCCCGAGTGAAAGACTTTAAAGACTCTAAAAATCTGGTCAAAATGGACCCCTTTCAAGGTGTTAAATGTTTGAGGTGCTCACGCAGAAAGCGCCCAAAACTTTCAAATACAGAGAAAAAAACTCGTTGAAACAGGCGTTTTTTATCCGATCGAGACTAGGGAGTGTATCGACATAATGCGGTTCGCGAGAATGCATTTGACCATAAAATAGCAGAAATCGCGAGTTCACCATAAAAAAACTGCAATTCAACATAAGGGAAATAGTCGAAAACGTTCACCATAATGCTTTTTGAACACATCTCACCATAAGCAAGAGATTTAACACTTGTCGTTTCGTCATAAAATTGGTCGTTTCAACATAACGCAGTTGAACATAAAGAAAACTTTAATTTTAAAAATTGTCATTTCGCCATAAAATGTTTCTGTCGTTTGGGCATAATACATCTCACCATAAACTAGGGACAGACAAAGAGCAAGCCTATTTTGACCGTTTATAACGCGATTATGGCGAAACGACAAACACCTTTAAACTTGACAGTTTTAAACTTTTAGGTAGATTTTTTTAATGTTGATTTGCATTTATTGAAAAAGTCGTTTATGGCGAAACGCTTTATGTTGAAATGCATTATGCTCAAAATTTTTGAACTTTTGAGAGCTTTATGTTCAATTGTATGAAGCCGAAACGCACTATTGTGAACGACAAAGTTTTTTATGTCGAAATGCAGATTTTTTATGTTCAACTGCATTAGGGTGAAATGCGTTATATTGAACGCTGTTCTCCCGAGACTAGGCTCAAGAATGTGTTTAAAAAGAGAGTTTTCCGGTCAAAATACCGAAGGAAGCTCCAAAAAATGTCGAAATGCAGATTTTTTTTATGTTCAACTGCATTAGGGTGAAATGCGTTATGTTGAACGGTGTTCTCCCGAGACTAGGCTCAAGAATGTGTTTAAAAGAGAGTTTTCCGGTCAAAATACCGAAGGAAGCTCCAAAAAATGTCGAAATGCAGATTTTTTTTATGTTCAACTGCATTAGGGTGAAATGCGTTATGTTGAACGGTGTTCTCCCGAGACTAGGCTCAAGAATGTGTTTAAAAAGAGAGTTTTCCGGTCAAAATACCGAAGGAAACTCCAAAAAATCTGTCCGTGAAGATTTGTAGGCCAAAAAAACTTAGAATGCTTGAAAAATCTGTAGAATGTTTAAAAATCCCGTAAAAAGGGGCTTTCTCAGTCAAAAGAGGTAGGCAAAGCCTTGAAACGTGTTAAAAGGGAGTTTCACTGCCTTATGACCTCTGAAAATTCGCGGAAATCTGGTAAAAATGGGTGTTCTGGTTTTTAATGTCTAGAAACCTGGTAAAATAGTCTAGCTTAATCTTTGTATCATTACGTAGGTATTCTCATCTTGGAAAAAAATATAAGGTTTGAAATAATAAGACGTAATTATTGATATTCGATGATGGCCTTGGGAAGGTGGCTGGGGCCTGAGGGGATCTGGAGAGGAGGGCGGAGGAAGTAGACTGACTATTTATAAGTGTGAGAACCGGAAGTCTAGCTAGAATTGCTTCCGCTCTCTCCCCCAAGCGCCTAATTAGCCCTCTTCCATCCTCGATCCCTACAAAACGAAAACACCCCCACGACCTACAATGGGAAACCCCTAAAGAACATTTGCGGAAACATCCTTTGACACGGAACACCGGTGGAAATATCGGAATTCGCCGAGGGGAGGCTTCACATCCGTCCTTATTCATTCCCCCTTTCTTTTTGGAAACGGATCAGAAATTGATTTATGAGCCAACTTGTCCGCTTTTCGCGATCTTTATTTTCTACAATTAAAAACCCTCGATGCCAATGAACTAAAAAGTCAAAAAATTCACTTGTTCGAAAAAACTTTTCTTTCTCTCTTTTCAAAAAATTACACTCTTCCGTTTTTTTAAAACTCAAATTATCTTCGAGTCCACGTGTTTTGAATAGTGGTCATTACAAAATGGCCCAGATCTTATTTCAGGTTTAAAAAAAAAACCTGTAAAAAAGTAACCGGTCCAGCTTGATTTTAATAATCATCCTATACTCGGTCCTGAAAATGTCTTATTATCCAACGAAAAAAAATCCTGTATATATTTCTAATAACTGCTCTCAGAAAGTGAAAAGCTATTAAAAAATAGAAACTTGAGGGAAGCCTGGAAGATTCGGATTTTACTGTAGCTGGGTCTGGAACTCCCTCAAAGTAGGAAAATTTAACAATATTTTTCATCCCTACTGTAGAATTTTTCTTAAGTATCGAGGTAAGAGAAAATGAAAGTAATTGCCCAGCCAGACTACATGGAACTGGCTTAAACTGCCCAAATTTCTTCCTACCATATGTGGTAGGGGGTTTCTCTGTCTAAAAAAGCTACGAAAACTCCTAAAAACCCTATTATAATGTCAAAAGTGTGTTTTTGGTCTAAAGCCGAGGAAATCTTCTAAAAACCAAGTAAAACATAGCATTTAGATTTCTGCCATTTTGCTTACTATAAACTCTAAAAGAGAAGCTATTGTATTACCCTCTATCTTTAAAAAAGGGTCATCCTGACCCCGACCTAATGAGATTTCTAGTTTCTCAAAGAGAAGCTATTGTATTACCCCTGTAAAACTCAAATTATCTCTCTGAAATCTCATTAGGTCGGGGTCTGGATGACCCTTTTCCAAAGATAGAGGGTAATACAATAGCTTCTCTTTGAGAAACTAGAAATCTCATCAGATCGGGGTCTGGAAGACCCTTTTCCAAAGATAGAGGGTAATACAATAGCTTCTCTTTGAGAAACTAGAAATCTTATCAGGTCGGGGTCTGGGTGACCCTTTTCCAAAGATAGAGGGTAATACAATAGCTTCTCTTTGAGAAACTAGAAATCGTTTCAGGTCGGGGTCTGGAAGACCCTTTTCCAAAGATAAAGTGTAATACAATAGCTTATCTTTGAGAAATTAGAAATCTCATCAGGTAGAGGGGTCTGGAAGACCCTTTTCCAAAGATAAAGGGTAATACAATAGCTTCTCTTTGAGAAACCAGAAATCTTATCAGGTTGGGGTCTGGATGACCCTTTTCCAAAGATAGAGGGTAATACAATAGCTTCTCTTTGAGAAACTAGAAATCTTATCAGGTCGGGGTCTGGGTGACCCTTTTCCAAAGATAGAGGGTAATACAATAGCTTCTCTTTGAGAAACTAGAAATCGTTTCAGGTCGGGGTCTGGAAGACCCTTTTCCAAAGATAAAGTGTAATACAATAGCTTCTCTTTGAGAAACCAGAAATCTTATCAGGTTGGGGTCTGGATGACCCTTTTCCAAAGATAGAGGGTAATACAATAGCTTCTCTTTGAGAAACTTGAAATCTCATTTTCAGCTTTTAGATTTCTGCAATTTTGCTTTCTATAAACTACAAAGGTCGGGGTCTGAAAGACCCTTATCCAAAGATAGAGGGTAATACAATAGCTTCTCTTTGAGAAACTTGAAATCTCATTTTCAACTAAACATAGCTTTTAGATTTCTGCAATTTTGCTTTCTATAAACTACAAAAGGTCGGGGTCTGAAAGACCCTTATCCAAAGATAGAGGGTAATACAATCACTTCTCTTTGAGAAACTTGAAATCACATTTTCAGCTATCAAGGATGACAATTTTTACCAAAAAAATCTTAATATTTTGAAGTATCTTTACCTAATTATTCGCATTCGCTGATAAGATATAAAAAGCAAATTATTCCTTCCTTGATTTTTCATTCAATATTTGAAAAAGTGACAAATTGGCTGAGGAAAAGCGAGATAAATTTTTTGTTTTTATCACTATATTTACACGACGGAAATATGACGTGTAACTCCGTCTGGATATTCTAAGCCAAAATATGATCTACAAAAATAATTTTCTTCGAATTTAAGTCTTTAAATATTACTTTTTATAATACCTAATGTAAATTAAAAAAAAATTTCTCGGTCGAAAGTGGAGGGTGAAGCCCAGGAGTCTGGCAAAAAGGGAGTTTCTCTGCCTTATGACTAGAAAAACTCGCAAAAATACGGTAAAATTTTTTTTGGTCGAAAGAAATAGGCTTTGCCCTGAAGTTCAGCAACACCCGTTGAACTTTTGTAATCATCCTTTGCTTAGGTTTTTTTTATTATTTATTACAAACTAGCTATTTTGGGTGTTTAATCTTCGCATTTTGAAATTAGAGTTCAGAACGGAAGTAATATTTTTGTTGTTGAAAACTTTTTTAAATTGCTAAATTGATTTGTGTTTGATCGAAGACTTGGGAAACATCTGTCCGTTTTAAATATTCGAGATTCTTGTGTTGGCGTTTAGAATTCACCCACCGATTCCTTGGTAAAATCACCAGACGTCCTCCCTTTTTTTCGCTCGACTAAAGAAAAAAAAAACTTGCTTTTCATTCATGGCAGTTCCTTAAAAGAGTTGGCTGTTTTAATGTAGGATTTTTATGGTTTTTCTAAGAGTGTTGGAGGATTTTTTTGTGATCTGTCTGGTTCGTTTGAGGTAAGGTGGGGGCGGCGAATCGGTCGAGGACGTTTCACGGCTCCGGGTGGCGGGAAAGGGGGCGAGCGGATGTCAGTGAAAATAGACAACCGGACGCCGCGCCGCGAGAGCTCGTCTATTTTTGGGGGGGTCCAAATGGGAAAAACAACTTTTCACGTTCGTCTAGTTTCTTAACTCTTTTTTTCTCCTCTTCTTTACCTCTTTTTTTTCAACCTTCGCCTCTGACCGCGTTTTTCTGGAAGTGTCCGTCCGCTCCTCACGGTCAGACCTCTCGAGAAGATTCGCTTTAAAGAGAAATGCTTTTTGGATCTTGTTTTTATTTTTAAGTTTTCTGCGATCAATTTTATTTTCAAAGTGCTTTCATCGTAAAAATGAGTCAGCTCAAATATTCAGATGAGTTTTAAATATTTTCTTGCCAAAATTGTTTAATTAATCAGTTAATTAATTATTTTTCAGCCATAAATATTGACTTTTGATTGGGGAAAACCGTTTTTCTTTTTAAATTTTAAGAAACGACCATGGAAACCTCCATCATCCTATTATGACTGGTTTTACAAATTTATATACAAAAAAATATATTTTATGACTTTGCATTTTTTAATTATTTATTTTTTTTACCATAATTTGACATCATAAAAAAACATCTACCAGTCCAAAAATTCTCAATGAAAAGTTACTGTGATACCCTCCGGTGTTCGAAAAGGGCCTCCACACTCCGCAGAACAAACAGTGACCTTACCAATCGGGAGGTTGTCTATTGAACAGGCCGTCCGTCGCCACCAACAAATTATGAAAAAAGTTTTTATATTTTTATTATTTTTTTGAATCAGTGGATACGAAGGATAGTAAGGTGTCGAAATTTTGGCCCCTTTCCACCTCCCAAATCGTGTTAAACAGATTCAATTTTTTTTTTCTTTTTAACCCCGAATTTAAAAGTTATCGGACCACTTTTAGGGTAAAAACTTTTCATTTTCACAAATCCTTAAAAAATTTACCAATGAATATGTAGAAATTTATAAATATTCGAGATTCTTGTGTTGGCGTTTAGAATTCACCCACCGATTCCTTGGTAAAATCACCAGACGTCCTTTTTTTCGCTCGACTACAGAAAAAAAAAAACTTGCTTTTCATTCATGGCAGTTCCTTAAAAAGAGTTGGCTGTTTTAATGTAGGATTTTTATGGTTTTTCTAAGAGTGTTGGAGGATTTTTTTTTTGTGATCTGTCTGGTTCGTTGAGGTAAGGGGGGCGGCGAATCGGTCGAGGACGTTTCACGGCTCCGGTGGCGGGAAAGGGGGCGAGCGGATGTCAGTGAAAATAGACAACCGGACGCCGCGCCGCGAGAGCTCGTCTATTTTTGGGGGGGTCCAAATGGGAAAAAACAACTTTTCACGTTCGTCTAGTTAACTCTTTTTTTCTTCTTCTTTTACCTCTTTTTTTTCAACCTTCGCCTCTGACCGCGTTTTTCTGGAAGTGTCTGTCCGCTCCTCACGGTCAGACCTCTCGAGAAGATTCGCTTTAAGAGAAATGCTTTTTGGGAAAATAGACACTTGCGCATCGATTTAAAATTCAATGATTCCGAAACGCAAAAGTTGACAAAAATATTTTTTGAAAGGGCTAAACGCAAACAGATGCGCTTGTATTGACAAGTTTTTTAGGTACAAAAATGGTCTTTGGAAATATTTTTTTAAAGCTTTCTGAAGGTAATAAATAACGATAGTCGGAAAGAGAAAGACAAAAAAAGTCGAGTGGTACGTTTCGAATTCCGATGAGGGTGCTTTTTATTTTATGTTTTTTAAGCGGTGGAAGTTGAACTGTCGTAAACCATCTGTTGTGTATCTCCGTGGCGAAATCGCCAGGGTCTCACGTTAAATCTTTAAAAAATGACTTTACAAGCAAAATATTCTTAGGGAGAAATTTCGGCTGTTCACGCCCGTTCCATGTGCACTGGCTGGGCGAAGACTTTTATTTTTTCTACCTTGATAATTTAAAAGCGTTAAAAACTCAGTATTTTTAAAGGTATTTCTGATCTGAAGAGAAAAAAATTATGGAGTTAGAGGTGTCAGTTCTATCGAACAATTCGGTTGATCACTTAAAAGGGAATTTTATGGTTGTTTTAACGGTTTAAACGAATTTGTCATAGAGAAGATTCGTTCCAGTTGGAATTCGTACTTCCTGTACAGTCTCGATTTCGTACAATTTAGGAAACCGGTGACCGTCTAAAATTATGACGTTTATCGTTCCTAAACGATTTTTAAAAAGTTCGGTTGAACGGTTCTGGAGTGATTAACTGTAGAGAGGCATCTAGAGGAGAGAAGAGGAAATTAATTTATGCAGAATGGTAGTGCTCCGTACAAACCGACCATACAGGGTTGACCGGAAATCGGCCTACACCTTCAAACGGAGCCGACTTCCCAGGTAAGGTCGCTTCGAATAAAAACGCACCTCCTGTAAGTAAACGCCCTATGCCATTTATAAAGACCTACTTAGCATTCCGTACGACATTTTTAAATAAATTATTTAATTATAGATTCTCTTCTGTATATCCTGGGCTTATCTAATAGCAGCTTTAATTAGGTTTTAAGAAAATCATAACTCCTAGAGGGACTGAGATAGCAAGACTGTCCTGAAAATTTGGTCTGCCCACCTATCTAATAGCAGCTTTAATTAGGTTTTAAGAAAATAACTCCTAGAGGGACTGAGATAGCAAGACTGTCCTGAAAATTTGTTCTGCCCACCTATCTAATAGCAGCTTTAATTAGGTTTTAAGAAAATCATAACTCCTAGAGGGACTGAGATAGCAAGACTGTCCTGAAAATTTGGTCTGCCCACCTATCTAATAGCAGCTTTAATTAGGTTTTAAGAAAATCATAACTCTAGAGGGACTGAGATAGCAAGACTGTCCTGAAAATTTGTTCTGCCCACCTATCTAATAGCAGCTTTAATTAGGTTTTAAGAAAATCATAACTCCTAGAGGGACTGAGATAGCAAGACTGTCCTGAAAATTTGGTCTGCCCACCTATCTTATAGCAGCTTTAATTAGGTTTTAAGAAAATCATAACTCCTAGAGGGACTGAGATAGCAAGACTGTCCTGAAAATTTGGTCTGCCCACTATCTAATAGCAGCTTTAATTAGGTTTTAAGAAAATCATAACTCCTAGAGGGACTGAGATAGCAAGACTGTCCTGAAATTTGGTCTGCCCACCTATCTAATAGCAGCTTTAATTAGGTTTTAAGAAAATCATAACTCCTAGAGGGACTGAGATAGCAAGACTGTCCTGAAAATTTGGTCTGCCCACCTATCTAATAGCAGCTTTAATTAGGTTTTAAGAAAATCATAACTCCTAGAGGGACTGAGATAGCAAGACTGTCCTGAAAATTTGGTCTGCCCACCTTTATAGCAGCTTTAATTAGGTTTTAAGAAAATCATAACTCCTAGAGGGACTGAGATAGCAAGACTGTCCTGAAAATTTGGTCTGCCCACTATCTAATAGCAGCTTTAATTAGGTTTTAAGAAAATCATAACTCCTAGAGGGACTGAGATAGCAAGACTGTCCTGAAAATTTGGTCTGCCCACCTATCTAATAGCAGCTTTAATTAGGTTTTAAGAAAATCATAACTCCTAGAGGGACTGAGATAGCAAGACTGTCCTGAAAATTTGGTCTGCCCACCTATCTAATAGCAGCTTTAATTAGGTTTTAAGAAAATCATAACTCCTAGAGGGACTGAGATAGCAAGACTGTCCTGAAAATTTGTTCTGCCCACCTATCTAATAGCAGCTTTAATTAGGTTTTAAGAAAATCATAACTCCTAGAGGGACTGAGATAGCAAGACTGTCCTGAAAATTTGGTCTGCCCACCTATCTTATAGCAGCTTTAATTAGGTTTTAAGAAAATCATAACTCCTAGAGGGACTGAGATAGCAAGACTGTCCTGAAAATTTGGTCTGCCCACTATCTAATAGCAGCTTTAATTAGGTTTTAAGAAAATCATAACTCCTAGAGGGACTGAGATAGCAAGACTGTCCTGAAAATTTGGTCTGCCCACCTATCTAATAGCAGCTTTAATTAGGTTTTAAGAAAATCATAACTCCTAGAGGGACTGAGATAGCAAGACTGTCCTGAAAATTTGGTCTGCCCACCTATCTAATAGCAGCTTTAATTAGGTTTTAAGAAAATCATAACTCCTAGAGGGACTGAGATAGCAAGACTGTCCTGAAAATTTGGTCTGCCCACCTATTATAGCAGCTTTAATTAGGTTTTAAGAAAATCATAACTCCTAGAGGGACTGAGATAGCAAGACTGTCCTGAAATTTGGTCTGCCCACTATCTAATAGCAGCTTTAATTAGGTTTTAAGAAAATCATAACTCCTAGAGGGACTGAGATAGCAAGACTGTCCTGAAAATTTGGTCTGCCCACCTATCTAATAGCAGCTTTAATTAGGTTTTAAGAAAATCATAACTCCTAGAGGGACTGAGATAGCAAGACTGTCCTGAAAATTTGGTCTGCCCACCTATCTAATAGCAGCTTTAATTAGGTTTTAAGAAAATCATAACTCCTAGAGGGACTGAGATAGCAAGACTGTCCTGAAAATTTGGTCTGCCCACCTATCTTATAGCAGCTTTAATTAGGTTTTAAGAAAATCATAACTCCTAGAGGGACTGAGATAGCAAGACTGTCCTGAAAATTTGGTCTGCCCACTATCTAATAGCAGCTTTAATTAGGTTTTAAGAAAATCATTACTCCTAGAGGGACTGAGATAGCAAGACTGTCTTGAAAATTTGGTCTGCCCACCTATCTAAAGCAGCTTTAATTAGGTTTTAAGAAAATCATAACTCCTAGAGGGACTGAGATAGCAAGACTGTCCTGAAAATTTGGTCTGCCCACCATTTTAAGGATGAACCGGATTTTCTCTTCTACCACGGGAAAACCCAAAGTTTTAACCTTCTTGACAATGAGGACTCTTTCTCCAGGATTTACTCAGCTTCAAGCCCTTCCTACGCAAAATAAAGAAATTTCTTATTTAAGAAGTCATTTTCATCCAATTAGTTAAGTTTTATAGGGAAAAAGTGTTGAAAAAGTAAATGTGATTCTCGACGGTTGAGTATAAAAAGCTTTGGTTGACGAAGAAGGAATCGCTGACTTGACCTCTTGCTACCCGGAAAAAACGATTTTTTTCCATACAATATTCTAGCTGGAAATAGAATCAGTAAAATTTTTGTTCTCAAGATTTTCACCAGGAAATTTTTTCAAAATTGAATCCTCGTTTCGCTAGAATTTTTGGTCAATGGGGTTTTAAAGATGATGAAAATTTTAATGAGTGTTAAAAAAATTCTTTTGATGTTGATGGAGTGGGTCAACTGTGGGCGGAAAGATCCTGTGTAAAGTGGAAGGAGGAAGTTGAATTTCGCAGGGGTAAACTTTTTTTTTCTGTTGCCTCCTCAGTAGCCGGGGTAAACGTGGGGGCGATATTTTTCGTCGTCGTCGTCGTCGTCGCCGCTGCGTTTGTGTCGGTGTGCGTGCGTGCGACCCCGAGGGCCACCGGCATGAATGGAAGAGGCGAAGGATCCGAACGCATGCGCCTTTTAGTCGCCACCATTGAACTCCCGAGGCATCCGGTCCCCCCCGCGTACTCCTCCCCTACCCCACCCCATCCGGCTCTCCCCGACATTCAGTTTCAGATTCAGTTCGGATCAGACTTCTACCGAGTAAGGAAACCACGCCGACCGGCGAACCCACGACGGAAAGAAAAGAGAAAACCAAACCCGATCGTCCGTATTTCTTCAGTTTCGTTTCATCCCGAATGTCTCAACGTCGAAAAGAAGAAGAGAAACACATTTCTCCACGCAAAAACGGATCCGTTAACGCATTTTCTCGAGCGTTCTAGACTCGGCTTACAAGATGGCCACCGTAGGCTAACAGTTCCACGAGGCCTTCGCTCACTCCGTGCTGTTATCAAAACAACATTTTTCTCAATTTTACTCTTTTCTCTCAACATTTTTATTTCTTGTGTTTATTTTTTATTTTTATTTTTTAATTATTAAAAAAAGTGTGAAAAGTGTTAGTGCGAGCGAACTATTATGAAAGAGTATGGAGCCAATTTCGAACCAGGTAATTTATTCAGAAATTTCATTTTCTTTTTAAAAGACCCGGATAATAGTTTTCTTTTGATATCCCATTCATAGAGACTGACAGGATATGACGTATCCGCCAAGGTGACTACTCAAGTATTCATTTTTAATTCACAATCCCCTTCCCCTTAGATCTAATCGAACCCATTCTTAAAAAGATCATTCATAAAATCAAAAATTAATATTAAAATATCGTTTTTAATGTAAAAAAAAGTAATCGACGTCACGTCCTGCCTTGAGAGGCCATATTTGAAGCAGGAGAAACAGGAAGTCCCATTTCCTGCATCTTCTCTTGTTTAATTCTTGGTGGAGGGGAAGGAAAAGAATAAAAAAGGGTTGATTTTTGATTTTTTTCCGCAATGTCGGATACGACAGGGCTGATTTTGGTTTCCCCCCACCACAATTTCCTTTCACACACTTTTTGGCCATGAATGAGTTTGTAAAAGTTTTGCGTTCGTTCGGGAAGGGACAAGAGATAGCTGTTATACAACGGCTGTTCATTCAGTGTCGAGTTGAATGGATTTCCCCCACCAGGCGGACCAATTCATTCCCCTTCCCCTCATTCCGTCTCTTTCTGTGCTGTTCTCGTTCTATTCAACCTCGGTTCTTTCTCTCTCTTTTCCTTTTTGAGTTTCCCTTCTCCACCCTTCTTTTTGCCCTCCTCCCCACGCTTTTGATTCTCCTTCTCTTTCCCACCTACCCCTCTCCGGGTCGTTCTATCTCCGTCACTCCGTCCGTCCATTCATGGTAAACATCCGGTCGCCGTTTCCTGTACAGTCCCTTTACAATCCCCTCCTTTTAAGAAAAAATCCCCCTCCCGTCTGGGTCCTATTGACACCATCGACCACCCCTTTTTTTTTTTACCCAATCTTGAATATATCTTAACTATTACTCAACCGGAAATGTTAAATTAAAAAATGTCTTTTTTAAGAATGGGCGGAAAAGAGAGAGAGCGAGCGTACAGTCCCAGGTAGCTTCGATTCCCATCTTGAGGATCAGAATCCGCCGGAAGTCGCCCGTTAGCTTATTACCAGTTTGGGAAGTGCTTTCAAGCACATTTTCTTCCTTTAGAATTTTAATTATTTTAAAAACATTTTTTCCCCACTTTCGTACCATCCATATCTCCCTCATTTTAAAATTTTTCCTCCAAGAGAGCTCAATTTTTTCCTCCTCTACTTATCTCAGCCACTGATAAACCGAAAATATGCACAATTTTGTTTGTCCCTTAAAAATTTTGGAAGCCCCAAAAAGTGAGTGGTGGCGGCTTCTTGCCATTGTAACCCACGTGGCCTATTCTAACTTTTTTCCCTCGAAAACTCTCATTTTTCACGGGGTCATTAACCCAGCATTTTCTGATTTAACAAAAAGTTAATTGATGACGACCGATTTTTCTTACTCTGTGTGAGAAACCAAGTCAGCTCGAGGTCCCGTCAATTTCTATGGCTATAAATAAAATTTTTAGTGTTTTCTTTAAAAAAAGAAACGAATTCGTCCTTCCGACCTACTTAGTTTTTTAATGGGCCTTGATCTCGTGGCGTTTGTCCTTGATAACTATTTTAATTTCTACTCCAAATCCTGTCTCAAAGATTGTGATACCCTCGACGGACGGTTTTCTTACGGTTATTCGGTCGAAAAGACCAATGGTTAGGATGTTGTGCCGCCTTTCTTTCCCACCTTCTTGACAGCGGTTTTCATAATTTTCTCATTTTTTCTCCTAGTTTTAAGAAATTAAAAGAAACTCCAGTTTTAAAAGACGATTTTTTTTTTTACTTTTTGGGGACATAATTGGATAAAATTTTAGTAGGAATTTTTTTAAATATTTAAGGTTTTACAATTAAAAGTTACAGAGGGAGAAGAATGAAAAAATTTTAGGTTAGCAGAATTTGCTATGGCCATTTATTTAACTAGGATTTATTACTTTTCTTGAAGAAAAATAATCAATAAAGTTTTTGGGAGAAGGTTTTTTTTTTCTTATTTCTGTTGAGCAAGTTCCTATCGGCTGTTTTGGGTTATTCAAACTTAAAAGACGATTTCCGCTAATTTAAACTTTTTAAACCACCACTTTTAAAGTTTCCAAAAAACTAAGGGTTCTTCCAGACCTCAGAGACTGGAGGGTGTTGCAATAACTTCTCTTGAAAAAAAAATAAGAAAAAAAAGAAGTTTATCATATTTCCGGTGATCTATCGTGTGATAATTATTAGGAAGGTTGCTTTTAGCCTTGGACACCCCCCTCAATGAAAAAAACATTCTTAATTACAGAAAAAACCCAAAATTTCCCATTAAAAATTTTATCCCATTATCCAGCAAAAACTGAATAAAAGTTTAATTTTTTTCGAAATCCTGTGAAATTTCTTTTGGAAGCTGTAGATTTGGGATCTCTCCTGAGGCCAATCAAACGCCCTGTTGAGCGCTAAAAGTTTTTTTGATAACGTGACAACAGTTTTTGGGTAAATTTTTTTAAAAATCGATTTTAAATTAAATTTTCTTTCATTGTTCTGCGCATTGAGGGGGAAAAAAACGCTTATTCCGAGATCCTTGAAATTTTCCACTTTATTATCTATTTCTTTAAGAATGAAGTACACGTGCCTTGGTAACCTACATATTTGTTGAATAATGTAATATCCAGATTAGGTTCTACATTTTTTTTCTGCGTATAAATTCCATTGAGTTTTCGGATAGAAGTCTGGAGCTGGCAGCAGCGAGAACTTCCTCTAATTAGCGCAATTCCGTAAATTTTTCTCCCTACTATTATAGTTTTAAGTATCAAGGTAAAAAAATTATACGTCTTCGCCCTGCCAGGCCCAACGAAATAGCGAGAAAACCCCAAATTCCTCCCAATAAGTTATATGTAATTGATGAAAAGGTGAATATTGAACGATTATTTAGGCCAAATTAAACAGAAAGAGACGGGCAAATCTCCACCATTTTCGCGAATAATAACAAAGCTTTCGACTTATTCTGCTATATTCGACCATTCGACTATTCTGCGTAATTTTGGTGAAAAATGAATCATGAAGTGTTTCGGAAAATCGGACGGACGGCCGGCACCACAGACAAACTCATGATCGGTACAGATCTGGGAGACCCTTTTCCTTTGCCCGTGCTGTAGAGGGTATCACAGTAACATCTCTTTGAGCAAGTTAAAAAGCGTTTGTGAAAAAAATTCCATTCTTTTTTATCGACGTTTCCTTCGAATTTTCATCTAATTAAAAAAAAATACATGACATTACGATTTTCAAGATATTATTTCAAAAACATTGTTTTTATCTGTTTAGAATCGTTCCTTAGAAAAAATCTCATTTGTTAGCGATTTTTTGAGTTCTTGGAACTCCCATTATCAAAACGCTGATTTTTTTAATAATCAAAATAATTTGTCCCAATTAAATTCGTTAGGAGGGAAAAAAATGTGATGCCGGAGGAAGGAGAAGTTCTGGACTGCCTTGTAAGGTCAAACCGAGTTGACACGTGTTGACCTCTTAGAAAATTAGGAATATTGAGGTTTTAATTAAATTTTTTCTTTTTACCTTTAAAAAGTATAGAGAGAAAGAGCCTCTTGCCTTTGTAAAAGACCTTGATCGCTTCCGGTATTTTTTTTTCCTTCTCGCTCTTCCCTCTCTTTTCTTTCTCTCCATCTTTCTGTCCCATTCTTTCTCCCACTCTTTCCGCCGACCTACCCTCGGACCCGGCGAGTCCTGTCCTCTTTCAAGTCACAGCAGAAGCTTTATTTTTTTAAACATTTTTTTCGTTTTTTTTATCTGGTCGTTTTCGCCTTCATTCCACGTCTATTTAGGCCCCCGTGTTTGCGGAGGAGTCTATTAATAATTACATTCGGGTTCGTTGCCCCGAAGATCCGATTTTTAAGCTTTGACCCCGCTATTTTACTAGGTTTACAACTGATTTTATCTTCTCTTTCTAAAAATTAGGACTTTTAATAGCCTTTCTTCCCCAAAATTTGAAGTTAACTGTGAGTTCCTACTTAAAAAAAAGTCTGCAGGTGAAGTCCTTTTCCTGCCCGCATTTCGGCACCGGGAACAGCTGTATCCGGAGGAAATTTTTTTTAAGTAAAAAAAGGAAGCACAGACACCTTTTGTGTCGGCCTAACAGAAGAAAATGTCAATTTTAAACATAAAGAAAAATATTACTTTCAATGGCGCCTCGTGGGTGTTTTTTGTTGTAATTAAGGATAATTTCAAGGATAGCTTCTAATTTTAATTTATGCGAGTAGATTTTAAAAAATAAAAACATTTTTTGTGTTTGAAAATGTTGAAATCGTAAAAACGGTAAAGTCGGAGGTGGGCCGCCCTCATGGAGCTCGACAGACTTTGTTTATTACACGCCATTTAAATAAAAATGCCTGAAATACCTTCTTCGCGGGACTCGCGTTCCATAAAGGGTCGAAACGCCCACACACGTCCGGACGTTCGAGAGAAACCCGAAACCTGATCTACATAATTATGAATTTTATACCACTCGTCCCTCCACCCTGAGAACGGAGAAAAAAAAAAAGTTTCTGTGCCATATTTCGACACAGTTTAGAAACTAGCGGAGTGAAATTTAAAAAGAAACCGTTTATGGAAAATCGAAACCCTTCTTACCCAACTTTTTAACCCTCTCTTCCTAATTTGGTCCAATCAATTATCAACCTATGAATTTTCATGTCTGACCTTATAAGACGAATTCGTATTTCGTCTACCGTAGTCATGCATATTTTTAAAAAATCATTAATTTTAGTGTTCAACAAATTTTTCAGATTTAAATTTTTTAAGCTTAAAAAAAAGGAAATCTTTCAATCTTCTCTCTAGACCGTCAAAATGACGTAAGTGTCTAATCTTAAAAATCGTTTGACTTGGCCACTATGAAAATTTGCCAAAATTCCGCTATTTTTCTCCCCCACATTTTCGGAAGTAAAAAAAAAAAAAAAACAGTTTTTTGTTAAGATTGGAGTGGGTCTTCCAGAAATGAAATTCAAAAAAGTTCGACCTAAAAGCTTTGAAGAAATTCTATTAAGTTGAACTCTTAATTAAAAATAACTCATCAAAGATGTTATCTTGCGTTCATTGAATCAGGTTTCAACTTCTCATGTATGAACTTAGTGTAGGTCAAGTTTTATATTTAAAAAAAAAACGATTTTAATAAAAAAAATTACGCCATCATTTTGAACATTCAGGGAGGGTAAAAAATTCCTTTCGAATCTCGCTCTTTCTATCTCCCGGGCACACACGCCGGCCTTAAACTTTTTTTTTCTCCATCGTCTTCTTGAGGGTGGGGGTAAAAAAGTCCGTTCCCCGTGTAACACGGGCAGCACTCTTGAGGTCATTTACAAGGACTCTCTCTCATCTCGAATAAACAAACTTGGCTTTTTTCTTCTTTTTTATCTCACTTTTTTTCATGTGACATTTTTCCCCGCACGTATTAACTGCAGTCTCATTTTTTCTATGAAAGTCTTAGTGCAAAAAGGCGATTTTAGTGCAGGTAAAACTGTTGAGGTCGTCTTAAGATAATCTTTATCCTTTAAACCGTTATAAAATAAACAAAATTACTCAAAAAACCAATTTTTCTCTTCCTAAATAGACAGTTTAAATATTTATTCTCGTTCTATTTTCTAGTATCTTATCAAAAGATGTTTAGGGTTGCATTTGAAAATTTCCGTGTTTATGTAAGTGTGACGATTTGGCTTGGATTTTCATTTTTTAAAAAAGCGATAGCATGAAGGAATTTTTTCTTCTTCCTCCAGCTGTTCCGAAGGGAAAATTAAAAAAAACGACTTCTCCGGAAAGGGGAGTGTCGAAGAAAATCCTATTAAATACCTTCTGAAATGTTCTATTATGTTTTTTTTTCCTTTTGAGGAATTTCTTCGAAGGGTCGAAAAAGGCTGAAAAAGGGGGCCCCTCACGGTCTGTTATTTCTGGAGAGGAAACGGCGGTTGTCCTCCTCGTATCCTCTTAAATAGGCCGATTTCCGGTTGCACCTCCCCTCCATTCGGCCCCAGCCTCTTCTCCAAATCACTTTTAAAACCTCACAATGATTTTATTAAAAATAAACTCATAACAAGGAAAACGTCAAAATTTCTATTTTTAATTCTACATAACTTAACGTGGAATTTTAATCCTTTTAAATATTACGAACTGGTTTTCTCTCAACTTTTATATTTTTTCAAGATTTATTAAACTGAAGACTGTATTTTATGGCCTTTTTTTTGTTTAACTGTGAAGAATGAAACAAAAAACACCATTTTTTAAGCAAGTCAAACAATTTTGACATGTTTAGACATGAGCAGTTTTAAACGGATTGCTGTTTTCTTTAGTCTAAACTGTAAATTGTGGTTTTTTGATTGTTTTATGTTGATGTGTGAGTGGAAAAAAATTGAGGAGATTAAAATGATTTATTTTTATTAAAGTATGTCTTGAGGATGGAATAGGTGGGCATTCTTGTGTGGTGTTTGTGAGCGCGTAGGGTTTGGTTCTGTTTTTCAACGTTGTCGGTTTTACCCGGGTTTCATCCGGGACGGCAACATGGCCGTACGACCTGAATGGAAGGAGCAGCAGCCCACTCCCTAAAATTATGCCCCACCTCGTTGCCCCCTCATTCTCTTTCACACACGAAGGTATAGAAGCATACATATAAACGGGACAGGTAAAGAGGGGTGAAAAGAACGTCGCACACATACACACGCGAGAAAGGCGAAGGCACGCACGCGGATCCAGCACACAGACATACAAATGAAACGTTTCCCTTCCCTTCCCCGTCCGTTTCGCCCTTGGGGGCTGCCACAAAAGGATAGTCTACTCTTCATTAAGTCCATTTTCCCTCTCCCTTCATGTCATCCCATTGAAAACCCCCTCACTATTTTTTTCTTTCTCTCCCTTCATTTATTAGTGCTTTTATTAATGGAATAATTGTTTTGAAGGTCGACCGATCACCCCCCTCCGACACGCTCTTTTAAATATACACCTTATTGCTTTTTCCCACACAATAGACCCCACTGCCAAAACTCATTAACCAAATTCTTAAACCCGCCATTTCGTTACGAAGCGAAATTCCTTGTCTAAAAAGAACATAAAAACGTCTCGTCATAATTTCAACACTACATGACCTCTATGAGGAAAAAGTGAACGATTTTTAAAAATCACTTCATTTTCTGTACCGTCATAATTATGTCAAGACGTTTTTATGACGAAAGTTGTGCCTCATTAACTAAACCTTCTTCACGTTTTGCCCGTCTAAATTTGTCCCCTGCACCTTCCACCGAAAATACCTTTATCAAAATTTAAAAATTTTCGATAATATCCTTGAATAAGTTGGTCCTCAATGAAATTGGGAACAAAAAAAGAACTTGAGAGTCATTTTAAGTATTTTAGCGCTGGCCTCGACCCCCAGACGGTGTATTCAAGGGCCTTAAAATAATTTTACTTCATGTGGTCCAGAATATTTTTAAACTCTTGGATTCAGAATTTTTTTTTTTTCTCCCTTATTATTATAATTGTGCCATTTACTTTCTATTTTTAAACACTTCCTCTCTGATGTAAATATTCTATAAGAATGTGGTCTATGTCGCAACTTCATTATTGGTGGTTTTCTGTTGATCGAAAATTTTTCTTCAAGTAGAAAGTCATTTTTTTGGTTAATGTGTACATACTCGGTGATTTATTTAAGTAGATGTTACGAGAAAGTTAACCGGGCAAACACTCGGGAGAATCGTAAAGTAAACATTTATGATTAGTTTTGTCGCCTCACTGTCTTCCTCCCTATTTTCTCCTTTGTGGCAGACATCCCCCATCAAGGTTATCTAAGTTTATTGACATCTTGATAATATAATAAAAATAAAATTTAACACCCTTGAATGAATTCAAAAATGCTAAAGTGCTCAAAATATTTTTTTGACGCAAAAGTTATCGAATTTCCCACTCTTAGCTTATGTAACGAATGAACCAATAATAACTGTTACGATTAGATTATATTTTGGTCCGATATTAAAAAAACGGTTGTAAAGAGAGTTGGTATTTGTTTTATTTCCTGAATCAAAAGTTGGCATTTAATGCTCAAAATTGGCGCAGTTTTATTTATATTGCGCGCCGTCTATTTTCGCGTTCTATTTTCTTTAACCGGGATATTAATCAATGGCTTTAGAGAATGAAGGGTTCTTATAAATAGTATCGCAATCTTGATTTTGATAAAAATTTTAATATTATGCTTGACAAGGTTTTTTTAAAAGTTTAGAAAGTTGGGTTTTTTTGGCTGTAAACTAATGTTGGTTGTTTTTTTTGTTGCAGGTGTAGGTGGAGATGGCAAAAAGCGGAGTGAGTCTCACAGCTCCGAGACCTATCGGTCAGCGAGCCTCTAATGAATATATCGAGACACCACTTCCTAGGCTTCACCAACCTTTGCCAACGCAGAGGCTACGCCAGTTACATCTACCTTTACAAGAGGAAGAAGGGAGGCATTCTAGACACCACCTTCCGGATAACAACAATAAAAAAGATGTGCTCGTCCCAGTGCACAGGACTCAACCTTCAAAAACGACACCGCCGCTTCTCCAGCAGGACAGTTCGATCATATGCTCGGAGTGCGGCCGGTGTAAGTGCGAATCGTGTCGGAATCCCGCCGAGCCGCCGTCGGCCTGGCTTTGCCGCGACCTGTGCTATTGTTCGCCCGAATCGTGTGTGGATTACGTCTCCTGCCTATGCTGCGTCAAAGGCATCATGTACCACTGTTCGACGGAAGGGCAGACCTATTCGAGAGACCCTTGCTCATGTTCGAGCGGGGTGGCTCCCGAGATGGCATGTTTAGGTTTTACCGCGTTTTTTTACCCTGTCTGTGTTGTTATTGCCCGTTAAAAGCGTGTTCGGACTCGTGTACGTCAGCCTATGTCGCCTGCTCACGCCGGGGATGTTCCTGTGACGCGGCCTAAGAGACAGTCACTACCCCGCCAAAACGCAGGCCTTCCCCCCAAAAAAATTATAAAAAAAAGAAAAAGAAAAAAAAAACCTTTCGGAACAAAACAGTATTATCTAGTCGCTCCTCCCCTCTAAGACGTAAGAAAAGGGAAGAAGAAAACAACTTGTAAATAATGCATATAATTTATTTAACATGCATTTAATTTTTTATAAATATAATATATATACATGAAAAGAATTAAAAATATAAATATAAATAAATTCTTACCCATTTTGTTTGTATTCATTATTCGTTTAAACGACGAGACATCACAAAATCCCGAGGTTATTTTTCTATTTAACCATTTTTCTTTTAATTTATTTCGGAACGCAATTTATACAAATCGTATTGTTTCAAGCCCGGGATTTCATCGTGGTAACAAATTTATAAAAAAAAAGTCATTTTTATGCTTCGATAAAAGCATAGTTATTGTATATACCTTATAAATAAAAATATATATTTGAATTATATATATAAAAAATAAATATGTAAACATGTAAACGTTAACAAATATAAAAAAAATAACAGAACATTTAATTTATCTAGATTTTGTATTTTTATTTAAAAACTACATCCTTAGACGTCAGAAATAACAAATTATGGTGCTATTAGCCAAAGGGAAAGTTTTATGAGTGGAAAATGAGTACTCAAGTCATCTAAATTGGAAATTGATTTTTTCAAGCCCAATTTTGATACAAAACAAAAATCCATCCAGGGCTCGCTATTAGAAATCAACGGACTTTCACACCTATTTAAATGAACGATATTTTATTTCGCTTTCTGAATAAATTTGACGTTCTTAAGGGGGATTGTACCTATGGAACGGTTTATTTTAAATTCGAGAGATTGCAGCACTTTCGCCCCTGAAAGTCCTATATTTGAGCATGAAAGGACTTAAAATATCGGAAAGTCGTTTGTAAAATTCAAGGGTGAAAAATTGCCATGATCTACATAAATCCATTTATGGTGATGCCCAGATTATAAAGTTGAGGATAAAAAAAAATATGGAATTTGTTTACGACAACCCTAATTCTCATTAATCATGGGAGCGTGGTTTTGAAAAAAAGGCCGTAGCGGAAGTTGCATGTTGTGGAGTGAAAGAGACAAAAAAAGGAGCCTTGACTGTTTTTTGTGACGACAAATGTTTTGAGTAATTTTTTATTAACCTAGTAAATACCGGTAAGGCCAACGAACTTCACATGTGTCCCAATGCGTAGTGTGTAGAGTAAAATTAAAAGCAAGTTAATAATTTAAAAACTGAGGTACTTGCTGAATTTTTTTCTGAGATTAAACGGCACTTTCTCTCTTACAAGATTTCGTTATTTGTTCGGGTGATATTTCCCCGTGGCTCGCCTTTTGGATTGCCTGTGGGCCGAAGTCTAGCCTACACTCGCGTCCCACGGTGCCGAAGGTGGAACCATTCGCCTTTTCCAGTCCCACTTCGTCCCCAACCCAAATAGCTTCTTGTCTCTCCTACCTTCTCCTTAAAAGAGTAAAAAAAAAAGAGATACTCCCACGTCCTCCGGTCATTGGCGACTGGTGGCAATTCTTATGAAACGAACACTCACACATTTTTAACAATTTGCATATTTCAATAAAGTTTTTCCTTCTTCCAATCCTACATGGTGCACTAAAAAAAAAGTTTTTGAAATAACCACATTTTATTAGAAATTTGTTTTTGGGATGCTCTTTTGTTTTAGAATTCTGAGTTTCGTTGGGTCATTAAAACACACAGTTAAATACCCATAAAATCCAACCGGTTCGAAATATCACGACAAAAACAGATTTTTTTTTCTTCTTTCAAAAAAGATTTAATGGGCCTTCATTCCTATAAATGCTTCAGAACTTGAAGTTGAAGGCTTGGAATTAGTAATTAAGTTTATTTAGGTGTAATTTATATGGGAAGGGACTTCCTTTTCAACCTATAAATCAGGTAAAAGGGAAGTTTTCCGGCCTAAAAAGCGAGGAAAACATCTGAGGATTAGAAAAAATGAGGGTTCCTTCATGAAAAATCGAGGGAAAGCTCCCTAAAAACCAAAATATAAAGTGATTTTGGAAAAAATACCCAAAAAGTCCGCTAAAAACGGGTTTTATTGGAACAAAGAGGCAAAGCTTTGATCCCAAGAAAATTTTTTGAACCTATGTGACACTTATTCTTAGAAGATTGTACCAAAAACCGAAAAACAGTGAATAAATTACAACATTTTAGAGAAAAAAACAAACTTTATTCCTGGTTTTCGTTGGCAATCTCGTCTTTTTGACCTTCCTCGTCGCATTTGCTCAAATAGAGACTGTCAGTCGTTATCGTGTTTTCTATCTGCTGCAGCTGTAGATAAAGTTGCGGGAAATGCTGTTTGAGGGATTCGACGACCTGATAGAAAAAGCGAGCTCGTCCTCAAGTTTGTTTCTTTCCTCAACCTGAGCTTCCGTTTTGATCAAACATCTGTATTTACCGTATTTGAGTTCTTCCAAAAATTTACACTTCCTCTGCCGCATGACGGTCGTTTCGAGGCACTAAAAGGATTTTTTAAAAAAGGAAGACAGAAAAAACGTTTTTTACTGAATGCTGATGGACTTGTCCTTCTTCGATTTGCTTTTCTAACTGATAACCTTGTTTTAAAGCTTCCACGCTTCTTTCATCGAAAGGTACTCCTCTCTTAGCTGAGATCGTTGAATCTCCTTTCTCGTATTCTTTTACTCTTGCAATTTATTTCTCCTTCTTCAACTGATTAAACCTAACCTGATATAACGGTTATCAGTTTCTTTAAAATATCTTCGTTACCTCCATACGATGGATTTCCATACGCATTGTGGCGACTTCTCCTCCTGCTTCTCTTTCTTTATCAATCCTCTCTTTCGCCTCGACGGCCAAATTCCATTTTTCTCCCATTCCAAAAGCTCCTGATGGCTCTCCTTCAACTCCTCGGTCATATCCTGTATAAGATTTGAAAGCTCGCAATGATCCTTTTGCATCAACATCGCCTCACATTCGGAATCCTTAAAAATATGTTTTAAAAATCCCAAAATATAATGCTCTCTACTTTTAAAATCCCGGTGAATAAATTTTGTAAATCGATAATTTTAAATTTTATATTTTCGATCTTCTGGTTCATCTGGAAGGCAGCCTGGTGCCATCTTTCAAGCGCTTTTTCTTCTCGGATTTTTTCATTTTTACATTTCTTTATCTGACTTTGAATTTTCATTATCATCATATCGTTTCTAATTTTGCTATTCTCCATCGTTAGATTGTCTAAAAAAGTTTTTACGTCATTTTTTTTCAGTTGGGAATCTTACGTTTTCTTGTAATATTTATCTCATGAACTTGATGAGCTCTTTTTTCCTTAAGAAGGAGAACTTGATTTTGAATTTCTAGCCATTCTTTGGCCAATGCTTCGACTTCTTTACTGATTTCTAGCTGCTGTTTTCAAGCATTTTTAGTTTTCTAGCGTTTGCTGAATATCCTACGTCTTCTCCATCCTAAAAAATTTAATTTCTTCAAACTGATTATTTTTGACCTTACATCGCGAGTCTTCATCCTGAGTTCTAATTCTTTGATTTTTTGCTTTTTCATTCTAATTCTGGCTGTAAGATTGAGGACTTTATCCCTCATCTTTTTACGTTTGACGTCTGCAGCTCTCAGCTCTTGCTCGCCGGCCGCTTTTTCGTTCTGCTTCGCCTGAATCTCATATTCGTTTTTGTTCACCGCCAATTTTTCTTCTTCGCATTCCACCATCAATTTGGCCAAAGCGTTTTCGCTTTCTGTTATCCTCATTTCCTGAAAATCGTATTAAAATTCTGTAGTCCTCACTAATTGGGCGTATTCATAAATCAGAAATTCATATTTTTTAAAAATTAATATGAATACTCCCAACTTTAACCCTCCAAAGAGGTGTGAAAAAAAAAAACTTACTTGCTCTTGATTTTTTTCGGCCAATTTTTGTATCTTTTCTTCAATATTTTGTATTAAATTTTTGTTATTTTTATGCGTGGAAAGCTTATCAAAATATTGCTTTTTTTTGAAATTGAATATTCTATCTTGCTTTAAATGCTCCTCTATTAATTTTTGTTCTTCTTTCTTCAGGTCTTTACCAATCTGTAGAAAGACTTAGAAAAGCTTCTGGGAACACAAGTGGCTCTTTCTATCGGTCATGTCAAGAACACAGTAGAAAATTCAGCAAAAACGAACAAAAAGGATGATTCTACTTAGTTTTGGCGATGACCGGAAGAACTTATTATTTTTATTACTTTTATTATTTCTTCATAATTAGCTTCAGAGTCGGCCAAGTATTTTTCTAATGTGTATTGATTGGAGTCTAGATCATTTTTCTCGTTTTCTTTTCTCTTTATCTACAAACAATTTTATAAAAAAAGGAAAGGAGAAAATAGATAAATACTTTAACTCTTAGTTGCTCTAATATTTCTGTCAAATTCTTCCTCATGGAGGTGTTTTGTTCGCTTTTCGATATTTCCTTATCCACATCTTTGGCGTACGTGTTTATCGCGTTGATCATCATCATCCAGTTGTTTTTGGCGTCCCTAATCAAAAGTAAGAAAAAGTACTGGTTTGAAGAGCTTCCAACGAAAACTTCCTTAAAGAGAAGTATCTATATAGGAGGGGGAAGTATAAAGGAGGGGACGTTAAACGTAGTGGGAAGTATATGGGAGGGGAAGTATAACGGAGGGGAAGTATATGGGAGGGGAAGTATAACGGAGGGGAAGTATAACGGAGGGGGAATTATAACGGAGGGGGAAGTATAACGGAGGGGGAAGTATAACGGAGGGGGAAGTATAACGGAGGGGAAGTATAACGGAGGGGGAAGTATAACGGGGGGGAAGTATAACGGAGTGGGAAGTATAACGGAGGGGAAGTATAACGGAGTGGGAAGTATAACGGAGTAGGAAGTATAAAGGAAGGAGATGTAGTAGGAGGGAAAGTATAAAAATTTTCCGGGTTTTTTTTTTTTTTTTTTTTCCCGAAAAATTTTCTAAGTTCTTTTTTTTGAAAAATTTTCCAAGTTTTTTTTTCGAAAAATTTTCCGGGTTTTCCTTTTTTTTTTCGAAAAATTTTCCGGGTTTTCCTTTTTTTTTTTCGAACATGAAAAATTTTCCAAGTTTTTTTTTTTCGAAAAATTTTCCGGGTTTTTTTTTTTTTTTTTTTTTTTTTTTTTTTTTTTTTTTTTTTTCGAAAAATTTTCCGGGTTTTCCTTTTTTTTTTTCGAAAAATTTTCAAAGTTCTTTTTTTCGAAAAATTTTTTAAGTCTCAAGGTAGAAATAATGAGCTCTTTGGCCTAGGGATGTGCCTCTCGTAAAGGGTAGAAGTACGAAATTTCTCCCTACTAAAAAAAAATTAATGATTAAAAAGTCGCAATTTTTTTACACCAAAAATTCTTAAAAAATATAAGGAGTAATTGGTGAAAATTTGGTGAAAATCGGATTAACGGTTCGGCCGCAGCGAATTTTTTAAGATTTCAAACAGTCATATCTCCGCCATTTTTTCGAAATTCAAAAATCGCCCTCGTTACATTCTTCTTCACCGACTAAAGAAATTTGTGAAAAAATTTGGAGAAAATCGGATGAAAATTGTGGCTGTAAAGTGTTCCGGAAAAAAATGCTACGGACGGCCGGACGGCCGGCCGGCACCACAGACAAAGTTGAGATCGGTAAAGATCAATATTCGATTTGACCCTCCGGGGTCTGGAAGACCCTTCCCCAAAAACCCGACGTCGAGGGTATCGCAATAACTTCTTTAAGGAAGTTAATGATGTAAAAAATTAATTTTACCTGACTTTTTCTTTTGCTGTTAATAATTCTTTGTCGCGGATTTCAATGCACTTGAGACTTTCTGTGATTGATTTCTGAAGAATTTTATTTTCTTCCAACTTGGAGTTTAGATCGCTGTCAGCTTTGGACAGAAGTCCACTGACGCATCTGACTAAAATCAAAATTTAAACGTTTATCGCAAAAAAATTTCTAACTTTCTTCTTGTAATCGTTCTGTTTTATCAAGGGAAGAGTCCATTTCTGCTCCGACCCTCATGACTTCTTTTTCGAGCTTCCAGAGAAGGAAATCCTGCTTGAGCTTTTCGTCGGTCAATCTCGCCTTCTCTTTTTTGACGCTTTCAGATTCCGCTTTTGAAAACTTAAGTTCGGTTTCTTTTTTTGTTTCCATTTCCTTTAGTTTGAATACGAGATCGGTCAGAAGATCTCTCTCTTTTCGGAGCTCGATTTCTGTACAGAAAAAGGTCAAAATTATATTAGATTTGATATACAGTTTAGCGTCAACGAAAAAGATTGTCCGTTTTTTCGGGTGTATAGCTGGATTTACTGGCGTTTTTCTTGGTTTTTCGTAGATTTTCCTAGTTTTTAAGGGGATATGAGGGTTTTAAGTTGGTTGCTTTGTACATATTTCGTTGAGAGCAACGGTTTTCGGTTTTTCCCTTCTATCTTGGAAACCGTCGCTCAAAACGAAAAAATGTCCTAAGTAAAAGTTGCAGCTACGGAAACTTACTACATGAAATGTCTTATTAGTTTTTTCCGTCAGAGCAATACTTTAGGAGATATGGAAGTATTTAAGTTGGTTGCTTTGCAAATTTTTCGTTGTTAACAACGGTTTTCGGTTTTTCCCATCTCGGAAATCGTCGCTCAAAACGAAAAAACGTCCTAAGTAAAAGTCGTAGCTACGGAAATTTCCTACTAAAAAGACCTCATTGGTTTTTTTGTCAGAGCAATACTTAAGGAGATATGATGGTTTTTAAGTGAGTTGCTTTGCAAATTTTTCGTTGTTAACAACGATTTTCGGTTTTTCCCTTCTATCTCGGAAACCGTCGCTCAAAACGAAAAAATGTCCTAAGTAAAAGTTGTAGGTACAAAGATTTCTACAAAAATTTCTTTATTCATTATTTGCGTAAGAGCAATATTTAAGGAGTTATGAGGTTAAAACTAATAATCCTACAGAGCCTGTCTGAAAACTTAAAACCTTCATATCTCCTAAAATATTGCTCTGACGGAAAAAACCAATGAGATATTTTATGTAGTAAATTTCCGTAGCTACAACTTTTAATTAGGACATTTTTTCGTTTTGAGCGACGGTTTCCAAGATAGAAGGGAAAAACCGAAAACCGTTGATCACAACGAAATATGTACAAAGCAACCAACTTAAAACCCTCATATCCCCTCAAGTTGGAAAAACCTCAATTTACCATACTGTCGGATGTTTTTCTTTGTTTTTCTTCCTAGGGACTCCATTTTTATGGGATTTATAATAGTTTTTGAGAGAGAAGAAAAATCATAACTCTTAGACGGATTGAGATTGGGTATCCAGGCATCTCATGACGCCAAACTTTCTAACCTTGAGCAACCTCTGTTTTCAGCAGAAGTTCAATTAGGAAAATTAGGCTTTAATTTTCAAACCACTTAAAACAGGCCTCTAACATGAGGTGATTACCTTGTTTTTCTAGTTGTTTCACATTTGAAATAAAAGCTTTATGTCTTGGCGTGTCTTCTTCCAAATCTTTATCCAATAAAATTCTTTTTTCGTTATTCTAGATAAATATTTTTAAAAATAATGAGCTGATTTCGGCAAAAAATCAAACCTCGTCAGTTTTTAATTGGAATGTTTCTATATCTTCTTTTTGTTTCGTCACGAATCTTTCTTCTTTGTAAATAAACTCGGCGATTTTCTTCGACTCATCATGGACAGATTTGACGTCGTGGTTCTGTGGTGTAAAATTTAAGTAAAAAAAAGAAAAATTGAGTTTTTGTTACCATATCTTGACATTGAGAAGTTAGCCTTTCGATCTGGGAGATCAAGTGCTTTTTTAAAATTCCTTGAAATTTTTCCATGAGGCTATTATCGGCGTCGAGAACTTCAGGCATCGCTGAGTAACGTTCTTCGGGTTCCATGGGTGGAGTGAATTCCTCTTCTTCCATACCGGGGAGCAATCTCTGTAACAACTCTCTTGTTGAATCTCCCAGAATGCTCTCTTTTTCACTCTGCCCTCCTGAAAACCAGCCATTTTGGATAAATCAAAAAACTGTCCTACCTTCGACAGTCATCACGCTGCTTGCTATAGAACCGAAGTCTCGTTTTAGTTCGAAATGTTTTACTTGACGCTCCACGGGGTAGGACGCAGAACGATCCCTTGATTCACGTCGTTCTGCTTCTTGGTCAGGCGGCTTTATTGGTAACTGTTCCATCAGAATTTGCCTGTTTACAGACTTCTTGCTTCGAAGGTCCGGGCTAAAGGAAAAAAAATATTTAAACTTAAAAAAAAGTCCCCAAAAAACCCTTCTACAACAGCCGGAAAAAGGTGGGCTATCAAGTGGGGAACTTCAACGGCGATCCCGCCGATGAGCTGAGTCGATGGTCTGCTGAAGATAAAGAGGAGGGATGAAGAGCTTCTTCACGAAGGACGCATCACGAAAAACTATATGGGATGTTCATAAACGCAAAATAACGTGAAGGAAGGATTTTTAAGGAAACCTTGAGAAAAGGGTTCCTTAAGGTACGTTTACAAATATGGGGCCTATGATTTATCATTTCCAACAATTCTGTCCTCAACTGGGGATCCCGAGGAGAACTGCAAGACAATCGTACTCATAAGATTGTGATAATTGTTACGGTTATTAAGATTTAGCATTTCCAACAAATTTAAAAAATTTACATAGTTTTTCGTCTGAATTCAAGATTAAAAACGGATTGGTTCGAATCTGTCAATGGCCGAGCTTCTCGATCTTTGATTTCTTCAGCATCATCATCCGATCTGAACCGTAGAGCTAATCCTTCGGGTTCTTTATGAAAGGGCCAAACGCCTTTTCAGGTGGAAGGCCAGAAAATGAAAATCTACAGGAAAAAAAGTAGAAAAGCGTATTTTGTGGTGATTACTTGGTTGAAGATTTGCTCGGTGAGAAAGAGACGCTTGATCTTCTCGGCGATGAGGAAAACGAACGTTTGTGAGCTTCATCAAGTATTATGTCGGGCTCCACGGAAAATCTGACGGATGATCGACGCCCACCGCTTGAATGAGGACGGTCTTTTTCTCGAGTGTCCGTCAGGCTTTTCAACGTCTCTTCGTCAAATCTGACCGTTGAAGATCTTTTCCTTCTCTATAAAAAGAAAAGTCAAACATATTTTTGTGAAGAAAAAAAAACCTTCTCATCATCCGAAGCTTTTGATCCTTTTGAGTCTTCAGTCTACTAAAGAGTAATATTTTCATGCAATTGAATATAAACTGACCGTAAGCGAAACTTTTTTAGGAGACTCCACGATATGCTTTTCGAGTTCGGGCTCTGTCGGCTTGGTCGCCGGAGTCCCTCTTCTTTGAAGGTGCTTTACGTTACTCGAACCTCGGAGTTTTTTTTCGGAAACCTACCAAAAGCAAAAAGATGCGAAAAATTTTTTTTTCAATCTTACCGGACCATCTACAGACATGGATTTTTCAGATGTCGTTTTACTTTTTTTCTGTAATCCCTCATGAAATGGTTTCAAAAACCTCAAAAATACTCACGGATAATGAATTTTTGGAGCCGCTTCTCCTTAAGCTTTTAGACCGATCGCTTCCTCTATTTTGTGCCACCTTTTTTAACGTTCATCATTAATTAATTAAACTAATAAACTTTAAAAAGATGCATTAAATAAACTTAAGGACTTCCTGAAGCAAAAGGATATCCGGAAAGTCCTTTTTCCATTCCTTAAGCAAGGTTTTAAGGGAAGAGCCCTGCGTTCGATGACTCCTACCTTGAAACCTACCTCGAAAGCTACCTTGAAAAAATCGAGGGAAATCATAAGGATTACTTTTATTTGAAGGAACACATCATATCGTACGAAATAACGTCAAGGAAATTTTGAGAAAAGGGCTCCTTAAGGAGCCTTTACAAATACCGGCCTAAATGTTTGAAATTTTATACCACCTACCTTTATAATAAAAAAAATTGATCAATTTCCTCAGAATACTGTTTAAAAAACACTCCATGCAAAAGAAAAATAATTTAAGACGTACTTGCTGCAGAGAAGGATCGCTTTTCTTTAAAGGGACGATTGTTGGTTCCATCTTTGAAGCTGCTTCTTCAAGGTTTGCTTATTAGAAAAAAATAAGAATCAGTTAAAAAAAATTATATTCAACCAAGGTATATGTAGGAATCTTTCCTAGACTTTGAGCGCTATCTATAGGGAAAAGTGAGAACTAAAGCTGTATATGATGTTTCAAGGATGAAAGAGAGGTGTCTCTCCATGTCTTTAGATTTTTGTCGGGTTGCGTCCCGCCAAAAAATAATTTTAAAATATAATATTGAAAATTATTTTATTGTCAGCTTTATTTCGGTTTTATTTATTATTTTTAGTCTGAAAATGTGATAGATTTCGGTGAAAAATTTTACCTTTTATTTTTTAAAGATAAAATTATTGATTTAATTTAAGAACTCTACTAGAAATTTAAATTGAAAAAAGAAATATAAAATTCTAAATGTACTTGAAGCCGTAAAAGGTAGACTTACAAGGATCTCGTTCCGTGGTAGTATCTGGTTGAGGATCTTCCGGTGAATATTGAGCGTCTTCCTCCTCAGCAAAGCTCTCTTCAGCCGGTTCTTCTCCTCCAGCGTAGCTTTCTTCAACCGGTTCCTCTTCTCCAGCGTCTTCTTCTTCGGCCCAACTTAATTCTTCCATCGCGAGAAGCGACTCGATCTCTTCCGCTTCCCGATCCTCCATCGCTTATAGTTTTCGAACTGGACGACTCAAAAGAAAACATTCGTTCAAATGATGGGCTTAAAAAAATAAAAGTAACAAACGTAAACTAACTCATTGGCAACAATAAAATGTTGCCAGTGGCAACCGGAAAACAGGCTCATGACTCAATCACGTGGTTTTGTTCATCGATTTAATTCTGATTAAAATTTAGTAAAATATCTTTTTTTTATTTTTTTTAAGAATCCATATCTTAAAAGTTTGGAAGCAGAAAATTAACCATGAAACCAAAAATTGACGAATCAGAAAACAGTGAAATGAGAGAGACTTTATAGAAAATTAACTTTTTATTGATTAGCAACCACTAACCAGTTCACTTTCCTTAAGTTGGAAAGGAAATTATTGTGATACCATCGAAGGAAGGTTTTAAAGAAATTCTCGATTTTGCTGACTGGCGCGACCAACAAGACCAAGTTTCTTGAAGAGTGGAAAAATTACCATAAATCAGAAAAAGGGGAGTTCCCGTCGAAAAACTGCCAAAAATCCTAATAAAGGGGGTGAAAAGCTGTTTTCTTGGCCGATGGCCAAGGAAAACTTGCGTAAATCGACTAGAACGTTTTTGGAAGAAAAAGTGACGGGTTTAAGAGGATTTTTTGAGGCCAAAAAACTGAGGAAAGGCCTGAATTTTTTAAAAGGGCTTTTCGGTCTAAAAATATTGCAAAAAACCTCCCAAACTGGGTTTCTTGAGTTGATCAAAGAAAACTCTCGGAAGTCCAAAAATCCTGTCAAAAAAAAGGGAGGACCCTCTCGGCTTACTAACCTAGGAAACTTCCTATCTGCACCGGGATTGCGCAATTTTTCCTGCTTAACCTTTTTTTCCACAGTGATTGCGCATGATGAAAAATATTTTTGTAGCGTAATTGCGCATAGGCTAAATTTTTTTGGCACCGTGATTGCGTTTGAGTAAAAATATTGAACATAAAAACTAACAAAAACACTCCGTGTAAAAAATAGAAATAAAATGTTAAATTTTTTGTTGAGATCAGTCTTCTCCATGTTTTTGGGATGGAAAATGGAGGAACAGTAAAAAATTTGGCAAATGCTCTTTTTCGTGTGCTCGTAGCTTGAATACTGTTCGTCCTACAAAAAAACGTGTAAGTCAAATTTGTTGTAAATTTAGTGATCTAAATTTTTGTATATCGTTACGTCTTCAAAAAAATGAGCTGGGAATGAGCTAGAGGCCAAAAACTTTTGGTGTGCCGATTTCTAAGTGGGGGATGACGGAAACTTGGATTTGAAATAATTACCTTATGGTCCTAAATATGAGAAAAAAAATCGTCTTCTCCTCCCTTATTGGTGAAGTTCGTCTATTGACTGGTGAAGAAAGTGTGGGATTTTTAAGATGCCAATCATGGTCAACATTTTATTTTCTTCATGCGCAATGAAGGGTTATTTTCACATTAGGGATTATCGGATTATTTTCATGCGCAATCCCAGTGCAGTAATGGTTAGGTATTTAGGCTAAGATCGAGGAGGACAAAAAATTAAATGATCAAGGGCCGCGCAATCGATTTTGTACTTTCAAATTTTGATCTAATACGCAATTTTAAAAAATTTCTAAAAATGCTGCCTTGGGACGAATTAAAATGAATACGTGAAGTGCGGATAAAGTTGTAGCTTGAGGCCGTTAGAGGTCTCAGCGATTCGCCCGGGTGGTATTCCCTCCGTTAAAGTCTCTCCTTTCCGAATACGGCCACGAGTTCAGTATCAGTTCAGCGCTCGAGTGGTGACTGTGTTTCTGTGCGTTCTCAATTTACGACGCCGAAAAAAACCCCGGATACTTTACCCGACGAGTAAGTTCAAAAAATTATTATTTATATTCATATTTTTTTTCTAGATTATTTAACAAAATGTTAAGATCTGAATTACCTTAATTTAATAATTTATTTTAAAAATTTTTATGATCTTCCAAAATTAAAAAAATTATTGTACTTTTCCATTTTTATCGATATTTTTGTATTATTTAAAATTTTTTCTTTGCAAGGTTTTTTGAAATTGTATGAAGGTAGGGATATAATTACTCAGGCTTGAGGTATTTATAAAGAATGAATCGACACATCAGGGAGTAGAATTTCATAAAATATTAATTATATTGCGTACTGCAGTATCATCTAGGGCGTGAAGTCGTGTTGAACTTACGCTTCAGAAATAAACATAAAACGTGTTCGGAATGTTTATGATTCATTAAAATGACGTAACCCGGACCTTTTACAACTTAAAATGGGCGATGCATAAATTAAATATAAAGTCGTTTAATACTAACGATTCAATTAGAGAAGAGCAATCCTTTTTTTAAGGGGGAAAAAATAGCCGATAGGTTTAATTGAAAGACAACATTGATCTTTGGGGGTGGAAGATTGCTGAATTTTCAGTGCTTTTATTGGGTTACCTAGCAGAAAAAGAATTCTTTTTTTTTTCCCACAAAATACACAAGTAGCCTAAGAAAAACGTTTTCTCAAAAGGAAGATTGCTGTTGACAGAAAAAACAATGTTGCCTTTTCTTCACACGGTTAAAAAGCTGGTAGGTTGAACCAGTCGGTATCGATTAATGATTCAAAATTCTTCAATCGTCCGAAGAGGGCGAATTTCCAGCTTGAATGTTAAGGTTCCTTCTTTTTCTAATCATGAGACTTATTGCAATGACGACCCCCCTTTTACAAAATATGCTCGCTAATTAACTAAGAAATATTGATAGCATGCGGTCTGAAAGAGGTACTTGAATTGCTAAAAGGGAAACATCAGCTTAGTTGGAAATTTCATGTTACAAATTAAGAGGATCACCGAGAATTCAAGCTAACTTTGTTAGTTTGAAATACTAAAACTAATAATTGGGTATCGAATGTGTTCAATTTGTGTTCTACCGTCGTTTTGGCCTATCTATCAAATAGGGTGAAAAAAAAAATCGTTTTCTAATATCTTTGTAGGCCGATAAACGTTAGGATAGACGTTTGTGCGTATTTCCCTGTTTTTTGGACAAAAACATTCCCAGCATTCGTGGGAGTTTTTTAAAAAGGTTTTTATTGCAAAAGAAAACCACATATTACCAGATTTTTGGTTGTTTTCTTGATATTTTGGCCAGGAGACGCCGATTTTCAGTTTTTCTGGGGTCGAAAACCCTCGTTTTATCATAATAATGGCTGTTTCCAAAATCTCTTCTGCGAGAGACCTGATTAACTTCCTTAAAGAGTTATTGTGATACCCTCCACGTCGGGCTTTTGGGAAAGGGTCTTCCAGACCCGGAGGGTCAAATCATTGATCTTTACCGATCTCAACTTTGTCTGTGGTGCCGGCCGGCCGTAGCATTTTTCCGGGAAATTTTACGGCCACAGTTTCCAACCGATTTTTACCAAATTTTCACACAACCTTTCTGAATAGTTGAACAAGAAATTATCCTCTGCGATTTTTGAATTTCGAAAAAATGGCTGAGATATGCAAGTTTGAAATTTTAAAAACTGCGCTGCGGCCGAACCGTTGTTCCGAGTTTCACCAAATTCTCACCAAATACTCCTTATATTTTTAGAAAAATTATGGTGTAAAAAAATAATCAATTTTCTACATTAATTTTCATATTAGTAGGGAGAAATTTCATACATCCACCCGTTACGAGAGGGACCTCCCTTGGGTGAAAATCCCATTATTTCTACCTTGATACTTGAAAAATTTTCAAAAAAAATCGGAAAATTTTTTGAAAAAAAAAAAAACTTCCCTTCTTTATACGAATACTTCCCCCTCCGTAATACTTCCCCCTCTGTTATACTTTCCCTCCTTTATACCTCCCCCTCCGTTATACTTCCCCTCCTTTATACCTCCCCTCCGTTATACTTCCCCTCCTTTATACCGCCCCCTCCTATATTTTTACTTCTCTTTAAGGAAGTTTTCATTGGAAGCTCTTCAAACTAGTACTTTTTTGCCTGATTTCAAGGCGTTCTCCTCATATTTTCGGTCAAGCAACACGGTTTTTCTGCAAAATCTGGAGTTTTCCTTGATCCTTAAATCGAGAAATCCGAGTTTTTGGGCGTTTTCTACCTTTTTAGGGTGTTTTAACTGTATTTCTGCCCAGAAACAACATTTGTCTCCTCATATAATCTTCCGAACTGCAAACTAGAAGCAATTAGCGTATAATTAAATAGTTAATTGAATCAATGGATAATATCATTTTGTCTTTTGGTCTTTTTTTTTGTGAATTTTTCACCCACACACCTGCCTCATTACGGCTCAGTTATTCTTTACCTTTTAGGGTCATTTTGTACCTGAAAATTCATGAACTACTGAACCAAAATGGTAAACGAGCTACTCTAATTTTCTTTCCGACAGCAAAACCGCAGCTGTAGTGTAGTCGATTTGTAGCTAAAATAGGCCCCAACGAGCCTCATTTAAATGCAACACAGATTCTCCTTTAGATTTTACACACATTCCATTATCCATTCATTTCAATAAACTATTTAATTATACGCTAATTGCTTCTAGTTTCCAATTCGGAAGATTATAAGGAAAACTTTTAAATTTAAGGATGTACTTCGTTTTACAATCATGTAACAAAAAAACGCGATAATTTCATATTTGACATTACGTAAGACAAGGACGAATCCATTGTGTCCAATCTTTTGAGAAATCTTCCCTCTAGAAATTTATGTCGATATCCATACATTTCGAAAATGGCAATTTTCCTCATGAAAAAGAAATAACGGGAAGATAATTACCTTTAGAATATAGACGTCAGTTTCCAGATCGAAAACGGGTAAAATGCATTATTATTTCGAATTGAGAGATTTGAAGAGGGAGGAAGTTGTCGACAGTTTCGGACCGATTTGAAATGTCTAAATTAGCAAGGGAGTAATGGAACGTTTTCCAATATTTCCCCTTTGTCGAGTATTCTTTATTAAAAGCCATTAGTCATGAAATTATTTTTTAAACTCTCAACTTCATTTAATATTTATTTCTTTAATAAAAGTTTTCTTTACAAAAAACGTACGTTATTTCTAATCCCTTATTTAACAACGTTTGCGTTTTTTATTGAAATTTTCGTTAGACAAGCGTAGACAAGTCTTAATATTATTTATGGCTTAGATCAAGATTAGTGACATTGACAACTGAATTTTTTAATTTATTGCATTTCTAAGAAAGCAGTTCACTGCCCCTTCTATATTCTTATAAAATAAACAACCCATACAGGCTCCACATAAAAATGTACTACATACCTAGTTTGAAGACCTTTTTTGAGAAGTTCAAATATAGGAGGGGGAAGTATAACGAAAGGGGAAGTATAAAGGGGGGAAGTATAACGAAAGGGGAAGTATAAAGGGGAGGGAAGTATAATGGAGGGGAAGTATTTTTGAATTTCGAAAAAATGGCGGAGATATGGCTGTTTGAAATTTTATAAAATTCGCTGCGGCCTAACCGTTGGAACGATTTTCACCAAATTTTTACCAATTACTCCTTATTTTTTAAGAATTTTTGGTGTAAAAAAATTGCCACTTTTAAATTATTATTTTTTTAGTAGGGAGAAATTTCATATTTCTACCCATTACGAGAGGCACATCCCTGGGCCAAAGAGCCCATTATTTTTACCTTGACAATTTTGGAAAAAAAGAACTTAAAAAAATTTTAAAAAAACACACACACAAAGAGCCAAAAAAAAGGAAAACCCGGAAAATTCTTGGGAAAAAAACTTAGAAAATTTTTCAAAAAAAAAAAAATACCTACTTAGAAAATTTTTAAAAACAAAAAAAAGTACTCGGAAAATTAAAAAAAAAAAAATTAAAACTTCCCGTTCGTTATTCTTCCCCTCCTTTATACTTTCCGAAAAAAATTAAAACTTCCTCCTTTCTTATTCTTCCCCTCCTTTATACTTTCCCTCCCTTCGTTATACTTCCGTTCCCTTATACTTCCTCCTCCGTTATACTTCCCATCCTTTATATTTCCCCTCCGTTATACTTCCCCCCTCTGTTATACTTTCCCTCCTTTATACTCCCCCTCCGTTATACTTCCCCTCCTTTATACTTCCCCCTCCTATATTTTTACTTCTCTTTGAGGAAGTTTACGTTGGAAGCTCTTCAAACTGGTACTTTAATTTTATAAGGATTTTCTAGATAAAAATGTGGAGAGGGACTGAAAATATGCGAGTCGAAGTCGAAAGAATATCGTTTCCCGGTGGAATGCCCCGGAGAAAAATGAGGGAGTTTTCTTACTGAGGTGGGCGATCAAACGGAAGTAATGGAGAGAACAATCGTTCAATGTCAAAACACCCGAAAAACGGAGAGGTTAAACATATTTTCTTATTTTATTTACTCACGAAAAACGCCCCTCCGAACTTCTTTTTAACGGGTCAATTTCAAAACATGGGTGGCGTAATACGGTAAAGAACTTCAATCTGATAAAATTTCGGCTTGTAATCTTGCAGAATCATAATCCGAGAATTTTATTTTTTTTTTACGTAATTTGACTTTCACCTCTTCTTTTTAACATTTTTGCTTAAATTTTATGTAATCTAAATCTTGTATGTAGCTAACGATCCATAAATGACGAAAACACGTACAGTTGGACCTCGAACATTTCTCTCATTTTTTCTGCAAAAAATAGTTTAATAACGAAGTTGTTGAAAAATATGGTACTTTTTACTATTTTTATCACAATATACCAGGAAAAAAAGGTTGGTAAACTAAGAAAATTTTCCTTCACAGTCGCGATTTTCAACAAATTTTTCACAAAATCTTCCTTCCCTTTTTATCTAACATCGAGAGCTTTGGGAAATTTTTGAAAATCCTTTAGTCAAACTTTTCTTTCCCCTTTAACTCTCTCTTTTTCCTGGAAAATCTGAATATTTCGCTGAATAAGCGCCGAAGAATCTTACAACAACCATTTAATTAACTTTTTCTCGCCGGAATTTTCGAGAAGTACGCTATGAACTTTATGGTTCTTGAACGATTTCACCAGTTTTAGGTTTTTCGATTTAATTTTTTACCACACCGAAAGGGTTGTTATTGACTTCTTATCACCCGTAAATTTCGATCTCACCTAGTGGTGTACCTCAACTGTCAGCAAAAGTGAAAGTGAAATGGAAATTTGTTTAATTGATCTTTTTTTGGCATCATCGGATAGACAAAAATGTCCCATTGTTAAGTAAAAGACCAATAATTAAGCTGTATTATTTGACCCCGGATTCACATAGTTTTGTCCATTGCAATGATCGCAAATGGAGAAAAAGACAAAAGTAAAAGTCGATGTGAAATTAGCCGAGTTTTTTTTATCCGGAGTGAAATGTCCTCGACAATAGGAGGCATTTAATTAAACGAAACTCCCTTTTAAAAACAAAGTGGTTCTCTATGTTAGTTAAGTTAAGTTTCTCTGTAACTGGTTCGATTCGAGCGAGTGGAAAAATGTGGACTCGACGCTTTCGTCACCGGTCGATAACTTTATCAGTTTATTTACATTTAAGGGCCCCTCGAGTCGGATTTCTAATGAATAATGAACCCGGCAACTAGAGCGGCTTACTGAATTAAAGTCAAAGGTGCAATTTGTTCGATTTTAATCGTATAATTTTTGCATAAAAATATTCTTTAACAAGTCAACTCTCACTTTTCATTACCGAAGTATTTTCCGCGGTGTTTTTTTGACCCTTTTACAAAATTCACTGTAGTTTTTAACTTCCTTAAAGAAGTTATTGTGATACCCTCCACGTCGGGTTTTTACCGATCTCAACTTTGTCTGTGGTTCCGGCCGGCCGTAGCATTTTTTTCCGCAACACTTTACGGCCACAGTTTTGAACCGACTTTCACCAAATTTTCACACAAATTTCTTTAGCCGGTGAAGAAGAATGTAACGAGGGCGATTTTTGAATTTCGAAAAAATGGCGGAGATATGTCTGTTTGAAATTTTAAAAAATTCGCTGCGGCCGAACCGTTGGTCCGATTTTCACCAAATTTTCACCAATTACTCCTTATATTTTTTAAAAATTTTTGGTGTAAAAAAATTGCCACTTTTTTTGAACATTTTTTTTAATAGGGAGAAATTTCATACTTCTACCCATTACGAGAGGCACATCCGTAGGCCAAAGAGCCCATTATTTCTACCTTGACTTATAAAACTTTTCAAAACTTAGAAAATTTTTCAAAAAAAAAAAAAAAAAACCCGCAAATTTAAAAAAGAAAACCGGAAAATTTTTCAATAAAAAATTGGAAAATTTTTTGAAAAAAAAGGGAAAATTTTTAAAAAAAAAGGGAAAATTTTTTGAAAAAAAAAAAAAAACTCGGAAAATTAAAAAATAAAACTCAGAAAATTTTTCGAAAAAACAAACTTTCAATATTTTTCGAAAAAAAAAAAAAATTCTTCCTCCGTTGTACTTCCCCCTCTGTTATACTTACCATGACTTATACTCCCCCTCTGTTATATTTCCCCTCCCATATACTTCCCCCTCCCTTGTACCTCCCCTCCGTTAAACCTCCCCCTCCTATATAATTACTTCTCTTTAAGGAAGTTTTCGTTGGAAGCTCTTCAAACAAGTACTTTTTTTCTCAATATTTTGAACGAAAAACCCCATTTTTATATTCCATTTGATTTTTGACCGTTTTTCTCGGTCTTTTGTCCAAAAAATTCCCATTTTACCGATTTTTTAGCAGATAATCCATAATAAACGAGATTTTATTGTTATTTCAAAGATAATTCTTATAATAATAATAAAATTTCATATAGTACGGTGTGATTCCAGGGTTTATTTATCAAAACCGCAAAGGCGTTACACACATTCACCCTCTTTTAATTAAGCAAGTATGTATAAGGAAAAGGTGGCGCGGGGTGCGGAAGGGTTGAGGAAGAAAACAAAATCCAATTTTGAAACTAATTTAGACGTCGGCGTTCAACGGGAAGGGGTGAGAATATGTCTGGGAATGCTGTTCCCTTTTATTGAAATACAAACCCTTTTCAAAAACGTCAACCACTATTTTAAATCAATCGAAATTTGTCAATTTATAAAACCTTGACTTTTTTTTAGAAATTAAAAACGATTAAGAAAAATCCTTGAGGTAACAAAAAATTAAAACGTACACGAAAATTGGAGTCAAAACAAACAGCCTAAAGAGCGAATTAGCTTTTGGAATGTAGCCGGCGCACAAGTGAAAGGGAGAAGAGGGAAAGGTCATTTGGATTTCACCTGCCCTATCGCCATCGTGTGAACTAAAAATTTTTAATGACTATGTTTTTAGTTATAGCTTTTTTTCTTCTTTTGCATCTTTAAGGCTTTGAGAGTTAAAATAAGTTAAATATGCGTAATGCCCTAGCGGTTTTGATAAAATATCTCTGAAAATTATAAAATAAATTAAAACTTTCGTTTCTGATGGGTTTTAACCTGAAATGGGGCTAAAACCCCAGAAAAATTCGTAGAAGGGATTTTAAAAATTTTTAATGACGATTTTGGTTATGGTTTTTTTCTTCTTTTAAATCTTTAAGCCCCGATTTAGGTTGCGCAACGTCTGCGTGTCTTATTGGATTATTTATTTAAGCGAGAAAAAAAACCGAACTAAACGAAACCCTTGAAAAACGTCTTTATTGTGCTGAATAAGCATGAATTATATAACTTTTTAAACTTTGAAAATATTGAAACAACAGTATCTTATTTTTGTTCCAAATATAGGTTAACTTTTGTATTTTTCGAACTTCTCAGAAGTTTTTAAATAAATTTCGTTCTCCGAAAAACTTATGCGAACATATCAAGGTCTTCTACTATTCAAGGGCGGTTATTCATAGGCGAGCCGAAATTCTTCATAATTTAGTTTCCATATAAAAAATATTTATGTATTTTTTAAAAATGAAATTGTTTTTAATTGGAAGCAATTTATTTAAAAAAGAAACTAAATTTATGACTTTCAAGAAATCGTTTTTAGTTCTATCGTAAAATGTTCGGACTATTAAAATGGAAGATAACCGGCAAATCGAGGTAAAATTGCTCAAGAAACTCCCGAGTAAATGAAATCGCATTCCGAACTTAAAGGGAACTTGGGGTCATTTTCGTTTCGTAACGTAATTCGGATAATTTTAAAATTCTTTCGTGATAAAAAGGCCGAGCCTTTTTAAAAATTACAAATTCTTGTCGAAGAGGAAAAAGTGGGCGTCGACATTGTTGCATCTCCGATGACATTTTAACGTCTTCCTGCTTTTAGATAAAGAGGGGAAAAAAAATTCCTTGAAGGCGTGGTATTAAAGATGGGAAATAGACGACTTTCTCCGGAGCAAGGACTCCAAACGACCTTCATAAACCGCATAATTACGAATAATTAAGATGCAACTATGTCGACCGTTAACTTCGATCCAAGATTTCCTCATTGTTTTTATTTTGCTCAAAGAATGACGTTAATGAGGGATTGAAAATTTCGTATTAGGTACTTCTTTTGTAATGAAGGGAAACAACCCAAGATAATTACTCGCGGACTAGAAAGGGCCCTTTTATTCCCTTCTCTTTTAGTGATTTATCGTCAGGTCTCCATTCATGTTTTCCGTTTGTTCACCCCAACCCTTTTTCACCCTCAGCCGATTTATCTTCAAAACAAATTTTCAAATTTCATTACTTGGCGTCAGATAGCACAAAACCAAGCGTCTAATTACCAAGGGATCACCAAGATTATAAACCCAATGATACCTTTTGAAGATTTATTTAGAAAAAAAAAAAAAAACCAGAGACGGGCAAAATCTTAATCATATTCATGATTGAATCATAGGAATATTTTTCTGTGATTAAGAATAAGATTAAAATCACACTCACGAGTATGATTAAGAATAAAATCTTAATCATAGAGATGATTAAGAATAAACTCTTAATCACAGGAAATCTGTGATTAAACTCTTAATCTCAGGAAATCGGTGATTAAACTCTTAATCACAGGAAGTCTCTGATTAATCATAGGAAAATAATGATTAATCATAGGAAAATAATGATTAATCATAGGAAATAATGATTAATCATAGGAAAATAATGATTAATCATAGAAAATAATGATTAATCATAGGAAAATAATGATTAATCATAGAAAATAATGATTAATCATAGGTAAATAATGATTAATCATAGGAAAATAATGATTAATCATAGGAAAATAATGATTAATCATAGGAAAATAATGATTAATCATAGAAAATAATGATTAATCATAGGTAAATAATGATTAATCATAGGAAAATAATGATTAATCATAGGAAAATAATGATTAATCATAGGAAAATAATGATTAATCATAGGAAAATAATGATTAATCATAGGAAAATAATGATTAATCATAGGAAAATAATGATTAATCATAGGAAAATAATGATTAATCATAGGAAAATAATGATTAATCATAGGAAAATAATGATTAATCATAGGTAAATAATGATTAATCATAGGTAAATAATGATTAATCATAGGAAAATAATGATTAATCATAGGAAAATAATGATTAATCATAGGAAAATAATGATTAATCATAGGAAAATAATGATTAATCATTGGAATTTGGGATTAATTTAGGAAAAAGCTTGATGAATCATCAGAAAAATTGTGTAATCTCAGGAATCTGTGAATATTTTTACCTCTGATCACAATTTACTCTCAATAACCAAAAACTCAAAATCTATCAATTTCTAAAACTCCAAAATTTTAATTTTAAAACTCCAAAAATTTTTAATATTGACAGACAAAATAAAATTTTTGAAAAATTAAATGTTCAATATGGATTATTCAAGCTAAAAAAAATTCTTTAAACTTGAAAAACTAGAATTTTTTTTTAGATTTTTAAAAAATGTATTCATTTTGTTTGGCCTTTTTAACTTCCTTAAAGAAGTTTGTTTTGTCAATGCATAGTATAAATTTTTGGAGTTTTAAAATTAAAAATTTAGAGTTTTAGAAATTGATAGATTTTGAGTTTTAGTTATTGAGAGTAAATTGTGATCAGAGGTGACAATATTCACAGATTCCTGTGATTACACAATTTTTCTGATGATTGATCAAGCTTTTTCCTTAATTAATCCCAAATTCCAATGATTAATCATTATTTTCCTATGATTAATCATTATTTTCCTATGATTATTCATTATTTTCCTATGATTAATCACAGATTTCCTGTGATTAAGAGTTTAATCACAGATTTCCTCTAAGTCGAACTGGGATTTGAACCTAGGACCTCTCCATTGCTATTCCACCACTATTTTCTTCTCTTTTTCATGGAGCGCAATTAGGAAAAGAAGCTTTTACGTCCGCGGTAACCATAGTATTTAACTCTTCAGACGCGGCGTAACAAAAAAGAAAGAAAAAAATCCTTTGTCTGGTCATCCTTGAAGAATTTTCGTGGGTCTGGAGGCGTTGGAGCGTCCGTCTTCCTTCTTTTTCCGGTTCACGGTTTTTCGCAGGGTCATCGCTCATCTCGGGGAAAACTTTCAGTTTTCATCGCCCCAGTTTTCCGGATCTCCTTTTTTTTAATTAATCCGTTTTCGTCGACTAATGATTTTTTTCCAATAGTGAAAGTTTATTAAAAAACAGTGTAAAAACTCGATTAAACGACCAATAAATACTGTGGTTATCTTTCTTAAAGATAAGTTATTGTAATACCCGTTTTTTCCATTTTGGAGCTTTTCCTTCGTCCTGGAAATGGGGGATGTTTTCATCGCATAAAATAAAGAACATTTGAGATTATGTCCACTCTGATAAATTGCAATTTTTATAATAAAATCGACGTCTCAATAGCAATTGGCGACAGCCCTCATTTAATTTTTTTTCTCTCTCGAAAACACCCTCGTTCGTTTAAAGTTTCCTTTTCCGCTCGACTTCTCCTCGAGGTATAATCAGCTTCCTTAGCCCTAACTCCTTCTTCATCCGATTGTTATGCTTTAACTAGTTTCTCGTCGGTAACTTGTTAAAAAACATACTTTCAAACTGTTATGTATCTTTTTCGGAATAAATTATTCTTTGATAAACTCGTGTTTTATTAGAAATAACGTGCGAAATATTAAATTCTCCACGTTCTATTGATGGTAAAGGTTTTGGACGGTTGTTGCATCTGCCGCTGACAGATGTTCAGCCCAGGTAATGAAAACAGCTCACCTTTGCTTGGAAGATCTTTCGCCATTCCGGATATTAACTTCGATTTTCAAGATATTCTGTAAACTTGTCAGAAAATTAAACTATTTCGTGAAAATAACAAATATTATTTTTGTTCCAGGTAGTTTTATGTGATGCTTTAAGATGGAGACTGAAGAAATAACGAAACTTGTCGATGGAATATACAAGGTAAATTTTTTTAAATTATTTGCTACAATTATTCATATTTATCGCAATAATCGGATTTAGAAGCGTCGACGTTGAATAAAAAGAAGGGCCTTATTTTTAATGCAAAGCCGAAAAAAGCCGCCCTGGGAGGAAAACCTCGAAACCGTTAGGAGGTAGTTAAGCTAAAGATCACGTCGGCTGTGGATCCCTCTTTGTCAAATGGGCCGCGACATCGTTTTCTTTTACCCTTTTTTTTTGTCCTGATAGGAATTCTGCTTCGATTTGATATTGATCAAAACCGAATAATAACCGTAACCGAAAAAAAGTTTTTTTTTTCGTGTAATAAATGAGACGTCATTACAGACTTAATGTCCATATTTCGTGTGTGGTCCAATTTAGTAATTGATTTTAAAAAGTCTAAAATATCCAGGTTGGTAATGATTTCCTGCTACTCATGAGCCTCGAGTTGAACAATCGCCCTTCTTGAGGTAATTTTCCGGGTCCTTAGTGTAATTGAAGATTGGGATCGGACACTGAGGATAACAAAAAATTACGTTTTCTTGCCAAAAAAATAAAAACCTTTAGTTTTCACGAGATTTTAACTTCCTTAGAGAAGTTATAGTGTACCCTCCACGTCAGGTTTTTGGGGAAGGGTCTTCCAGACCCCGGAGGGTCAAATCGAATACTGATCTTTACCGTTCTCAACTTTGTCTGTGGTTCCGGCCGGACGGGCGTAGAATTTTTTTCCAGAACACTTTACGGCCAAATTCACCAAATTTTCACACTTTCTTTAGCCGGTGAAGAAGAATGCGACGAGGGCGATTTTTGAATTTAGAAAGAATGGCGGAGAGATTGAAATTTTAAAAAATTCGCTGCTGCCGAACCGTTCGTCCGATTTTCCTCAAATTTTGATTAATTACTCCTTATATTGTTTACGAATTTTTGGTGTAAACAAATTATCATTTTTTTTACATTAATTCATAATTTTAGTAGGGAGAAATTTCATACTCCCACGTCTTACGAGAGGGACCTCTCTTGGGCGAAAATCCCATTATTTCGATCTTGATACTTATAAATATTTTCGAAAAAAAAAAAAAAGAACTTAGAAAATTTTTTGGAAAAAAAGCATAAATTTAAAAAAGAAAACTCGGAAAATTTTTCAAAAAAAAGTTGGAAAATTTTTCGAAAAAATATTTGGAAAAAAAGAAAAAACTCGGAAAATTTTTCTAACAAAAAAGTCGGAAAATTATTTTTAAAAAACTTAGAAAATTTTTTGGAAAAAAAAACTTCCCCCTCTGTTATACTTCCCCCTCCGTCATAATGCCCCTCCCTTATAAATTCCCCTCCGTTATACTTCCCCTCCCTTATACTTTCCCCTCCTTTATACTTCCCCCTCCTATATTTTCACTCCTCTTAAAGGAAGTTTTCGCTTCGATTTCTGGGAAATCGATCAGCCCACCAATGGTTGCTTATGGACGAAAATACCGAGAAAAACGCTTCTTAAAACCGTGCTTGAAACGTGTTTCTTGGACAAAAAGAAATCCTTAAAAAATCCACTTAAATACTGCTGGAAAAAGTAAGCAAAAGTTCTGTAATTTCGTAAAATAGGGGCTTCTCCGTTGAAAAAGCGAGGAAAATGCTCAAAATGTTGGTTATTCGGGTTCTTTTGCTCGAAAGAGTTTGAAAAACTATTTTCATGGGGAAAAAGAAGAAGCTCTGAAATCCCCTTAAAATTAGGTCTTATCCCTAGTAAAACTGAGGAAAATGTCTAAAAATTTGGTAATTCACGAGATTTTTTGGATCGAAAGATTTTGGAAAACTCTCTAGATCGGGGAAAATTACAGTTTTTCCATTGAAAAACAAATAAAACTCCCAAAAATTCTTTTTTTCCCCTCCAAAATGCCGAAGAAAATGAGTATAATGAAGATTTTTTTGGCAAAAGGCAACTTCCAAAAACAATAGAGTTTTATTTACGACCCCACTGATTTATGTTTAAATAAAAAAAATAGGAAAGTTAAGATATATACGTTATAAACGTGCTTAACACACTTTAAAAGTTAGTGTGTGTCACGGTCGGACCTTCATAAAGCGTAGAACGTGTTCAGAAGGACCGTGAAAGATTAACCCTCTTTCTTTATATTAATTTGATGATAGTATGAAGTTTTTTTCAGTATCGTCTCTATAGGGTCAAAACTTTTTTTAAAATAAAAAGTGAAGGGACCTTCAAGGTTTCTAGAATCATAAAAAAATTTTTTTTAGTTACACACTAAATCTCTGATAAGTAGTTCGTATCTGATTGATAACCTCTTCTTCAACACCCTCAAATTATTGTTGAACCGTTGTTATTTAAGATTATTTACGCTTCAACGTTTCTAATCTTCATCAAAGCCACTAGAAAGACGTACAAATTATCCTTCAATATTAAATTTAAGAATGAGTACTTTTAATTGAATTTTCTTTAATTAAAAAATAAATTATTTGGACGATTCGGATGCTTTTCTAGGGATAAAAGTCGCCCTTTTTTTCCTTTCTTTCTACCCTTCGAGAATAAACTCCCGAACTTTGATTAGTTCGAGATCCTTGAAGTTAACAAGAAGCCGGTTTTAAGCGTCAATCCGTAATTCGATCTTATTCCGAAGTTAATTTAAGACTAGGCCGTAGACGATTAAATAGCTTTGTAAATGGCGAGTTAATGAATAAAATTAAGCCTTTGCTCCAGAATCGTTAATAATACCTCTCATTATAAACGCGGCCGTAACGAGTATTCTGAAGACAGTCCTTCCTAACCACAAGGATACAGTTAATTAGGAGATTGAACACCTTCAATTTCTAAAAAACATACAGAGAAAGGTACAAAGTGATTTATTCCTGGAAAAACATGTCTATATGTGAAGTTTCGGACCTATAAAGTAGATGTTCAAAAGGGTAAAAAGGTTTTTTTGGGGGCACGCATTTCGTCCGAAAGAATTCTCATCCTTAAGTATTCTCGTCCTAAAGTCTTCTCGTCCTAAAGTATTCTCGTCCTAAAGTATTCTCGTCCTAAAAATAGAAAAAGAAAAAATATAAACGGTATTCTCGTCCGAAAGTATTCTCGTCCTAAAAAGGGGCGTAGCCTGTTAGGACGAGAATACTTTCTCGTCCTATAGTATTCTCGTCCTATAGTATTCTCGTCCTAAAGTATTCTCGTCCTAAAAATAGAAAAAGAAAAATATAAACGGTATTCTCGTCCGAAAGTATTCTCGTCCTAACAGGCTACGCCCCTTTTTAGGACGAGATGACAGTAGGACGAGAAGACATTCGGACAAGTGGATTTCAATTTTTTAAATATTATACTTTAATAAAATAGAAATCATCTCTTCTGAAAGTATTATCGTCCTACGGTCTTCTCGTCCTAAAAATATGTGTAAAATAAAATATTACTTAAAATTAAATGAAATGTATTCTCATCCGAAAGTACTCTCGTCCTATTGTCTTCTCGTCCTAAAACTAACGTACAAAAAATGCTGCGTCGGAGAAATGCGGCAGCGTTCCACCCCAGCAAGTCACGGTCGGTTTTTTGTTTATTTTTGCGAGGATCAGCTCGTTTTGTGACACAAGGGGGTTAATTTTTTTCCTCTCGCGAGGATTTGCTCTCCCTGTAGGCGGCCCTGGGATGGATGATGAGCTCGGTAGGCGTAAAAAAGAGTTTAAAACTTGCTTGGGTGGAACGCTGCCGCATTTCTCCGACGCAGCAATTTTTGTACGTTAGTTTTTTTAGGACGAGAAGACAGTAGGACGAGAATACTTTCGAACGAGATGATTTATATTTGATTAAAGTATAATATTTAAAAAATTGAATAAAAATTGAAATCCACTCGTCCGAATGTCTTCTCGTCCTACTGTCATCTCGTCCTAAAAAGGGGCGTTGCCTGTTAGGACGAGAATACTTTCGGACGAGAATATAGTTTATATTTTTCCTTTTTCTATTATTTTTAGGACGAGAATACTTTAGGACGAGATGTAGGCACTCGGTTTTTTCCCCTCAAAACTTGGGGTCAGCTGAACTTGCGATGAAAAGCACAAAATAGATATTTGGATTTTTTATTTTGAAAATGTTAATGAACTTTTAGGGAAATTACAAATTAAACTCCCAACTCCGCCTTTATCGGATGATATCACCGTTCTGAAAATACGGCCCCCCGAGGGTGTGGATCGCCGGATTTCGCACAGCCGCTCATTAAGTGAGATTGATGATTAAGTAGAAAAAAAAAAAAGATGTATCGAACGAGCTTTCAACCTTCTCATGAGGCCGTATGTTAATAGCTTATTATTTAATGAATAGCTTTCTAAACCGTGTACTTAAAGCGACGGACACTTGGTCTCGAATTCAAGGTTTCACTCCTTGAACGAACCCCCCGGATCCGGTTCATCGTTTTTTCTCCCTTGATAGGAACTGTGAATTTCAAAATTTTTGATTTGAGGAACATGTCAAAGTTTTTGTTTTCAACATCCACCCATCGTTTTTATGCAACGGTTTTTTTATCCCATTAAAATACGAAAATATTCCTGTATAATCTTCTATGTTGCGTCACCGGTGAGGCCCTCCCTTTAGAAATAACGTTGCCAAACTCGTAGTGAAAACGGTAAGGAACAAAAGGCAAAGGAGGGGACCCTTCCTGATTGTAGGCTCATCAGTCAGAACAATAGGGCCTCCTTCCCTCTTCACCTCTGCCTCCGCATTCTTCTCAAGCGGCGAAAGCTATCCATAATCTTAAAACCTCCTCAGACCACTTTCACTCCTAAAACTCCAACTTTGTCATACTAGTTCAGAAACAAATTAAATATAATTTTTCTTAAAAATTTCGGTTTTTAATAAAAGGAGAAAGCTTAAATGAAATATAAAAAAACCGCTTTGTTTTCGGAGAAAGTCATAAGTCGAGTTTTCTGTTTTAAATTAATTCCAATTGACACCGTCTCTCTTGGCGTTCCCTCTAGGCAAACAAAATAAACCTAATTAGATTGTCACTGGGAGAAAAAGTTTGTTAAAACACCAGACCGCCGGTATTAAATAAACCTTATACTTTGAAAGAGCGGTTTTTTAAAAAAAAGGGAGAAAAAAGTGATTGTGGAAAAGGGCAGATTAGAAGGGGCAAGGGCACCAACCCTTGAAATTTATATGGAAGATCGAGTCGATAACTTGGTCTTTTCGGAGGAAACGCTCTCTTTTAGTGGTTTTTAAAAAAGACAAAGGATCAAATTATAAAGATTTAGGAGGCCTGAACTTGTTTTTCCTGCGACAAAACTGCGTCAACCTACTAAGGTTTTAAAAAGCCATAAATATCAAATGTTTTTTTGTTTCTTTTGACTTCCAAACAGGAAACATCAAAGCTAGCCCCCCCCCCCCCTCGTATATTGAGCAAGAAAATATTTTTGGACTTGTCCTACACCTAACGACCAAGAAAATCCAACCAAATTTTCATGCGTTTCCTAGGTTTTCCGACAGCGAAACTACCTTTTCAAAATTTTCCCTCGTTCTTGTAGCCTTAAAATCCCATTCTCCTAGCCCATTGCCAGAGAAATCCCTTATTACCAAATTTTCTTGGCTGCAAAACCCAAAAAAACCCAAAACAGAATAATTGACTACAGCCACAAACAACGCAAATTTTCAAGTTTTTTCGGCCCCCCCCCCCACCGTTTTTTGGGCTAAAATCCCTCTTTTTCTTATTTTTGGGCATTTTCATAGCCCAGTTGGTCGAGAAAATCCCTTTTTGTCCTTCTATCGACCAAGAAAACCCATTTTTACCAAATTTTCATGCGTTTTTTTCTGGTTTTCCGACCGCGAAAATTTCTTTTATAAATTTTTCCTCGTTCTGGAAGCCTCAAAATCCCCATTTGCCAAGCTCATTGCCAGAGAAATCCCAGATTACTAGATTTTCAAGTTTTTTCGGTGTTTTTCCCCGGTTTTTTGGCAAAAATCCCTCTTTTTTCCTTATTTTTGAGCATTTTCATTGCCCAGTTGGACGAGAAAATCCCTTCTTGTTCTTCTATCGACCAAGAAAACCCATTTTTACCAAATTTTCATGTGTTTTTTTTTCGGTTTTTCGACCGCAAAAATTCCTTTTGAAAATTTTCCCTCGTTCTTGAAGCTTCAAAATCCCCTTCTCCTAGCTCATTGCCAGAGAAATCCCATATTACCAAATATTCAAGTTTTTTCCCCTGTTTTTTGGGGCAAAAATCCCTCATTTTTCCTTATTATTGGGCATTTTTATAGCCCAGTTGGTCGAGAAAATCCCTTTTTGTCCTTCTATTGACCAGGAAAACCCATTTGTACTAAATTTTCATGTGTTTTTCTTGGTTTTCCGACCGAGAAACTTCCTTTTCAAAATTTTCCCTCTTTCTTGAAGCCTCAAAATCCCCATTCTCCTAGCGCATTGCCAGAGAATCTCATATTACCAAATTTTCAAGTTTTTTCGGTTTTTTCCCCAGTTTTTTTGGGCAAAAATCCCTCTTTATTCCTTATTTTTGGGAATTTTCATAGCCCAGTTGGTCGAGAAAATCTCTTTTTTATCCTTCTACCGACGAAGAAAACCCATTTTTACCAAATTTTCATGTAATTTCCGTGGTTTTTCGACCCAGAAACTTCATTTTCAAAATTTTTCCTCGTCCCTTAAGCCTCAATATCCCCATTCTCCTAGCTCAGTGCCAGAGAAATCCCATATCACCAGATTTTAAATTTTTTTCGGTGTTTATCTCCAGTTTTTTGGACAAAAATCCCTCTTTTTTTCCTTATTTCCACAGCCCAGTTGGCCGAGAAAATCCCTTTTTGTTAGGAGACATTCATTTTTTGGTTTTATCCAGGGAAGGTGTGAAATTCTTGAAGAAATAAAAGTGTGGATATAATAATTGAGGGGTAAACAACTCGGATCGGCGAAGGTGATTGTTATTCCGAACATGTTCTTCGGCTCCACCCTCTCACAGGTAAAATCGCTAATGCCAAAAAGGTTTTTTTTTTGTTCTTCGGGAAGCCTCGGAGAGTGAATCGGTTTGGCCGTGAGCTAACCCATCGTTATTCCCCTTCTCGATCCAAATCCTGACCTTTCCTCAAAATTTTTTTAATTCCTTTTTTTTACGCACAAAATCGCGTTTCTGCAATATGAGCCCGATGAAATATTTCTTGGATTTCACACGCTATATAATTATACGTTACGTAATGATAATGAATTATTCAAGTGCTCTCGAATGACACATAAAAGCCTGTAATTTTTTTTATATAGTCTGAACATTTCAAAACTTTTTTTTTTTTTGGAGCCCCTTTAAATTCCGTAGATAATTTAAAAAATGGTAGATCCGTAAAAATGATTGGCCTCGATCGTTTCGGGCCATTCACTCACTAAAATCAAATGGATTGGATAAAGACGGGTGAAAATATTTCACGATAAACGTTTAATAGCTATTTAGTAACACATTTTTCTTTTTTAAAAATTCCGTTCAAATGAGTTAAAATGTCAAATTTTAGGTAATCTTTTAATTTTTATATTTCCAAACTTTTATGATGAAAAAAACGCTTATCTGCGCAATAAATAAAATACACAAACGTATTTCCGTTTATTTAAAAAATTCTTTACGTGTTTTTTTATACACAGACAATGAATCATGAAAAAATTCCTCTTCTCCCCTCAAGGAGAGGAAATCGCATTTCATAGAACATGCGATATGAAAAATGGAAAATACCAAAACCTTTCGCAAGTGAAGAGTACACTTTTACAATTTGCATATTTAGCCTGTAATCTTGGTTATCGAATAAAACATGAAATACTACAATTTCTTATCAAAAATGAAACATCTAATTTTCTCTTAAAATTCAATGCCCTCAAGTCCACTTCGAATCCCTCTTTTAAATGGAAAAGCTTTCAATAGATTCCTTTCATCCGGAAATTCGCTAATATTTTCATGATTTGAGAAATCAGTTGCCATTCAGCCGTTTTCCATGAAATCTTAATTTTTGTTCTAATAAGCTTTTATTTATATTGATGTTTTTAAGGTAGAATTTTCAATTTCCAACCTCCTGGCCTTGAGAAAACTAAAATGGGGAAAAAATTGAAGTCACAGCCTTTTTTCTTTTAAGGAAAACCCCTAATTTTTCTTCGATTTGTGGGCTTTTTTCTGGTTCTTTGGGCCGAGGGATTTTTGCACTAAGAGGATGGGATTTTAAGGCTTCAAGAACGAGGGGAAATTTTGAAAAGGTAGTTTTGCGGTTGGAAAACCAAGGAAAACACATGAAAATTTGGTAAAAATGGGTTTTCTTGGTCGATAGAAGGACAAAAAGGGATTTTCTCGACCAACTGGGCTATGAAAATCTTGAAAAATCTTGAAAATCTAAAAATATAGGATTTCTCTGGCAATGAGCTAGAAGAATGGGGATTTTGAGGCTTCAAGAACGAAGGAAAATTTTGAAAAGGAAGTTTCGCGGTCGGAAAGCCTAGGAAAACACATGAAAATGTGGTAGAAATGGGTTTTCTTGGTCGATAGAAGGACAAAAAGGGATTTTCTCGACCAACTGGGCTATGAAAATGCCCAAAAATAAGGAAACAAGAGGGATTTTTGCCAAAAAAAAAAGTAATATGGGATTTCTCTGGGAATGAGCTAGAAGAATGGGGATTTTGAGGCTTCAAAACGAGGGAAAATTTTGAAAAGGAAGTTTCTCGGTCGGAAAACCTAGGAAAAACATGAAAATGTGGTAGAAATGGGTTTTCTTGGTCGATAGAAGGACAAAAAGGGATTTTCTCGACCAACTGGGCTATGAAAATCTTGAAAAATCTTGAAAATCTAAAAATATAGGATTTCTGTGGCAATAAGCTAGAAGAAAGGGGATTTTGAGGCTTCAAGAACGAGGGAAAATTTCTCGAAACTTAAATTCTGGGCCTTTTTGACGAAAAGACCCTTCTTTTTTTTCCTCGTTTTCTGCAGTTTCTTGTTCTTTAGGCCGATTTTTTTTTTCACTAAAACTCGGAAAATTTTTTGGGGGAAATAGGACACGTCAGAAATATGAAGGAAAATTGAAAGAGGGTTTTTGGTTGAACAAAAACGCTTTAAAAATCATAACTCTTAAACGGATTAAGATTCCCATCACTAGATTTCGACAGCTCAGATTTTAATTAGTTGATAAAGACAACAAATTAACCTAATTTTTTATTGAGATGCTAAACTGGACCACCCTGTATTTTTTAAATTGGCTTACGAAGAAAAAGTTAAAAAAATTTTTTAAAGCGTAAAATCGTCAGAAAATGTAGTTTAGAGTTGAGAAGAAATTGAAAGGGGGCAGGGGTTAGGCTTAAACGAAAGGGAGTGAGAGTGGTCAAGGTCACCCGGATAGCTCCGAGTACCTGAACCTTCTGTTTTCTTCTTTTAATACAAAACACTTAAAGCGCCAGAGGAAAGAGAAAAAAAAATATGGGAGAAAAAAAACTTCTATTGTTAACTACAGACGTCTGAAGAAAAATAATTTCACAGACGCCACTGCTACATTTTTTTTTTCTTTTCTCTAAAAGGCTTAAAGAGAAAAAGACACGAACTTATTGAACCATGAAGACGTTTTTTTCAAAATTATGTATAAAAACTTCCTGTAGCTTAATAATAACTTAAGAAATCCATAAATTATTGGTTTTAGAGCCTCCCCGGGAAAATAAAATTCTATCATATTTCTCTCAGGAAAAACTAAAATGTAAAACCATTTTTTACACGTGGATTTTTCACACGTGGTACAGTTTTTATTGTAGAAAATTCGAAGATTGGGGTTTGAGCTGTGATTTCTCCAAGACAAATCGGGTTATAAATTTTACCTACATCGAAGAGCCTTTTTGAACACCCACTTTAATTAAAAGGTTGTTCTATTTAAAATTTAATAACACGTTGAAAAACAAGTTATGGAATTTCAATAAAGGAAGAGGAAGACTTGATCTTGAAACCAGTTTGACTTGAACTTTCTGCGTCCGTATTTGTCCCGGTTGTTTTCATTTTCCTTTTTTCCATTACGATGTTCACTTTTGATGTTTTCACCTCGTATTTTAGCGAGGGATCCGGTCCTGAATGCTCGTTTCGACCCACGCGTTTGACCTTAACGATCTCCTATGTAAAGAGACTTACTTGACCCCGATCTTGATCGACTTTCACATGTAGCGACGATGGGTGGATAAAAATTGGTACGACTGTCTTGTTCCACCGTTAAAGTCCCTCTAAATTGAATTTTTACCTATAAATTTTTACTAGGAAAAAATTTCGTCACGCTCGGTTATTTATGGTCATTTCAACTTGGGAACATGAAAAATATACAAGTCAAGGAGAAATGTACTTTCATATAATATTTATTTGGATCGTTTATCAAAAATTAATCCTTCTTATATTTTTAAAGAGTTTATATTGTTCCAACCGCAGTTTGAAACTGGTTTGAAACTTCTGGAGCATGCGCAGAAGGATTTGGACGTCAAATCTGAAGTCATCTGACGTATATCAAATTTTTTGCCACTTTTGCGCCGTAAATTTGAATTTTTGGACATTTTAGTCGATCCGAACTCCGGGCTGGGAATAAGGGAACATACAAATTTTTTCTCGGCCTAAATATCGATGAAAACACCCTAAAACCCGGTAAAACGGGCTTTTCGGAAGATTAAAGAAAATGCACAAAAACTCGATTTGTAGGGGGTTCTGTTCACATGATATAGATGGTAAAAATCGATATTGGAGTCATAGACTCATAGTCCTTTTGTGCCCAGTTGCATCAGTTGTCATCGATGCACCCTCTTTTATTTTTATTCCCCACTGACCTAATTAAATTTTTTTTTTCATTTATACAGTCGTACCAATTTTTTCATTGTTGTCATTCATGCAATTAGCCGATACAAATTTGAGATTGAAGGTGGGAAGGATAAAATTTTTTTTATTTTCTTTTTAAAGCACAACCTGTTTTTTTCAAGATGACTTCAGACCGGTTTTTCATGTCTGAAGAAGATAACTTTCTCACATTGGATTCTTTAAATCAAGCTTTTATTTTTGTCATTATTTAATAACTTGAAAAATGATTTCAAGGTTTTAGGGCAAAAAGTTCAAAATCATTCGAGTGAGTACGCAGAAAAAATTGAAAGTCGAATACCATTGATAAGTTGAGGGCCAATATTTTTATCGTCCGGTAAAGAACTCCAAGGACGACACAATAACTTTATAATAACGCCTTAAAGTCTTACGACATTATGTCGTCATTGTCTCGAATCGCACTCCTCGATTAATTTTTAATCGCCATATTGCGCCAGGGAGAGGTTATAGCAATAAATCACAACAATGGGCCATCTGTCGTAGAAATATTAAACAACTGGCAGGGGTTTATTTTATTTATTTTTTATTTTAGCTTCCCTCCCGCGTATTTTCCCGCCTTTCTTTTTCTCGCCCTCTTTATGTGACAAGATACGTGACGTGGAGAGGAAAAGATGGATTTTTTTTCCGCCTTTTATTTTATCCCGCGTCGAAATTTGACGAAAATTGAGTGAACGCCCAAGCCTTTCAACCGTGTCGAAATTACTATCGATTTATGATCATCCGCGTTAGTAAATCATGAAATAACCAAGGGCGCAATAAACGCGACCAGAATCCGATGCAGTGTCATTAATAGAAAATTTAATTAAATTTACGAATATGGGGAATTGTTTAAAGGATTATCCAGGATTAAGAGAATTCCAAGAGAAGGAGGTGTTGGAGGTAAGTTCTAAAAACACAAGTTAAAAAAAACCCTAAACGGCTAAAAATGGGTTCTTCTGGCCGAACAGATTAAGAAAAATGTCTAATATTCTGATAAAATGGATTTACCAGATTAAGGGGATATGAGGGTTTTAAGTTGGTTGCTTTGTACATTTTTCGTTGTGAGCAACGGTTTTAGGTTTTTCCCTTCTATCTTGGAAACCGTCGCTAAAAACGAAAAAAATGTCCTAAGTAAAAGTTGTAGCTACTAAAATTTACTACATAAAAAATCTTATTAGTTTTTTCCGTCAGAGCAATATTTTAGGAGATATGAAGGTTTTAAGTTTTCAGACAGGCTCTGTAGGATTATTAGTTTTAACCTCATAACTCCTTAAATATTGCTCTAACGCAAATAATAAATAAAGAAATTTTTGTAGGAAATCTTTGTACCTACAACTTTTACTTAGGACATTTTTTCGTTTTGAGCGACGGTTTCCGAGATAGAAGGGAAAAACCGAAAACCGTTGCTCACAACGAAAAATTTGCAAAGCAACTCACTTAAGAACCCTCATATCTCCTTAAGTATTGCTCTGACAAAAAAACCAATGAGGTCTTTGTGTAGGAAATTTCCGTAGCTACGACTTTTACTTAGGACGTTTTTTCGTTTTGAGCGACGGTTTCCGAGATAGAAGGGAAAAACCGAAAACCGTTAACAACGAAAAATTTGCAAGCAACCAACTTAAATACTTCCATATCTCCTAAAGTATTGCTCTGACAGAAAAAACTAATAAGATATTTTATGTAGTAAATTTCAGTACCTACAACTTTTACTTATGACATTTTTTCGTTTTGAGCGACGGTTTCCGAGATAGAAGGGAAAAACCGAAAACCGTTGTTAACAACGAAAAATTTGCAAAGCAACTCACTTAAAAACCATCATACCTCCTTAATATGAACGGAAATAAGTGATATCTGGTGAAATGGGGGGTTTACTCAATTTTCTTTTACTTCTCACCCATACAGGGAGTCTAACGCAAAAAAAAACTGACCTAAACGGCTAAAAATGGGTTCTTCTGGCCGAACAGATCAAGAAAAATGTCTAATAATCAGATAATGGGCATTTTTACCAGATTTTAGACGTTTTTTTACCAACAAGAATCGCCGTCACCACGTTTCCCAACGTTTTTGAAATCATTTTCCCTTCTAGAGTTTACCGCGAATCGCAAATATACGGAAACGAGTAAACGCTTACCGCAAAAGTCCTTACTCGGGATAATACTAGATGCTGAATCACGTCATTCAGAAAACCGCATCTCCAAGTTCAAACTCGGTAATTCACTTTTATTTTTTTTCTCATTTATTCCGTAGTGTAGGCAATAAGACGATACTCGAGGCCTCTCCTATTTCACGGGTCAGGGACTTGCGTGAACCATTATTATTTAACATTTCATCATTTTACAAGCAAAAAGGAAAAACTTCTCTAACGATTAAATATAAAGTTAGCTGTTTAAAATTTTTTGTGATTGTTTTTCGTTAAATAATTTTTATTCATTGTCAACGAAAAATTCATTTACAATAATAATTAGTAAATAAATATGAATTCTGAATAGTTGAATTCAGATGGGAATTCAAGTTGGAGGAAATAAGACAATCATTTCTAGCTCAACTACATTGAGTGGACCATTATTTAAATTCGGCGAAGCGTTGAATTAATTTCCAAAGTTGAATTTACCCAGGGTTTGAGAAACGTTCGGTCTAGTTCGAAGCAATCATGGGTTGCAGTCGAGAAACTCGTTGATTGTATCTAAGTGGATTGTGTCTGGATGTAAAGGGCGGCGCACCTGTTGTCGGTCGAGTAATCCATTTAGAAATGTTCATCCCCCTTGAGTGTGAAATCTCTCGGAACCACACATCCGAACGGCTTTCAAAGAACGCAAACTGTTCTTAAACTCTCGCTCGAAAGTTGATTAAACGTTTAGGACAAATAACTCTTTCTACACTTTCATGAAAGGTTTACAAGGAAATTCGAGCCTTTTGAACCGTTACCGACATTAGAAAATGTCGAATGTTCATGTCATTAAATCCTCAAAATCGTTTTCCCGTTGTACTCTTCTCTCAAACGACCCGCAAATCTACCTCTAATCTTTTACCATTTTTTCCCCCCATACTTTTCTTCTTTAAATTTTTTTCAACTTTTATAAAATTGGGACACAAAAAACGGTAGTTGAATAACTAATACTAGATGCAAGGCGACAGACTGCGACGTGCTTTGGGTTATTTTAGCTACAAAAAAAAACCGCTTTTTTCCCTCGCTATGAATTTTTACTTTAAAAAAAAGTTCTCCAAAAACTTAGTGCATAAAAATTGAGAACCGCAAAAAGTGAAAGCATTTGACCATAAGCTATTTGAAGACCGCAAAAGGAAAGTGAAAAAAAGTTAAAATGTGACATTTTTGCATAACTTGGTTTTTAAACACTAGAATTTTACGTTTGGGTGGAACGAATTCCATATTATGTTTTAGGTTTTATTATCTATTTAAGGTAACAATTTATGATAAAATCCATTAGATAACCTACTAGATTGTGCTTTTTGGTTGCTTTTACCATTTAAGGTGAAGCATAAAAATTAAGGAGGTATGATGGTTTTTAAGTGAGTTGCTTTGCAAATTTTTCTTTGTTAACAACGGTTTTCGGTTTTTCCCTTCTATCTCGGAAACCGTCGCTCAAAACGAAAAAATGTCCTAAGTAAAAGTTGTAGGTACTAAAATTTACTACATAAAATATTTTATTAATTTTTTCCGTCAGAGCAATACTTTAGGAGATATGGAAGTATTTAAGTTGGTTGCTTTGCAAATTTTTCGTTGTTACCAACGGTTTTCGGTTTTTCCCTTCTATCTCGGAAACCGTCGCTCAAAACGAAAAAACGTCCTAAGTAAAAGTCGTAGCTACGGAAATTTCCTACAAAAAATACCTCATTGGTTTTTTTGTCAGAGCAATACTTAAGGAGATATGAGGGTTCTTAAGTGAGTTGCTTTGCAAATTTTTCTTTGTTAACAACGGTTTTCGGTTTTTCCCTTCTATCTCGGAAACCGTCGCTCAAAACGAAAAAATGTCCTAAGTAAAAGTTGTAGGTACAAAGATTTCCTACAAAAATTTCCTTATTTTTATTTGCGTAAGATATTTAAGGAGTTATGAGGTTAAAACTAATAATCCTACAGAGCCTGTCTGAAAACTTAAAACCTTCATATCTCCTAAAAATTGCTCTGACGGAAAAAACCAATCAGATATTTTATGTAGTAAATTTCCGTCGCTACAACTTTACTTAGAACATTTTTTCGTTTTGAGCGACGGTTTCCAAGATAGAAGGGAAAAACCGAAAACCGTTGCTCACAACGAAAATGTACAAAGCAACCAACTTAAAACCCTCATATCCCCTTAAAGCTGGCTTAAAATATGTTGAAGCTGGAGGTTCCTACCGGTGAAGATGCCCGTCCTCTTGCCCCAAGAATCTGCCTTTAGGATAATCTTTCTTTTTTTAAGATAAGCGCTTTATTTCTACAAAAAAAAAAATATTTTTGTTATTTTGTTTTCTGAAGTACTCAGATCCTAATCCGTTTGAAAATATTGTTATTCAGTTCCAAATGGAACTGTCTCAAATCGGTGTCGGACGGAACGGATGAAGTTGTACAAACAGCGATCAATCTCAGACGTCCGATACGACGAAAAACTTTTCCGCCCAATTACAATGGGGTCTCTTTTCTCTCTCAATATCTCCAAGGATGAATACGATAACCTTAGTGAAAAACCGTGAGATTAATTTAGCATAAAGATTGTAAGATGAGGAAAAAAAACAGTAATTATTTTTGCTTAAATTATTTCGCGAAAGGACATCAGTTTGCCCTGTTTTGTGCGTTTGCAGAACACGTAGGCCTTAACGAAATTTTTGAAAGGTTTTTAGGTTCAATCATCTCTTGCGATTAAGGTTTGTTGGTTAGATTATATAGAGGGAGTGTTGTTTGCTGTCAGAATGGCGAGCTGTAAGACGTTTATGAGCGTTTTTATAACAGAGGAAGGTAATTTTAAGAATGGTTTTGCCCTAAGGTTAAAGACTGTGTAAGGTTCGAAATATCTTTGTTTTTGGTTACAATATAGAGGAGAGTGTTGCGTAACAGCACAATGGTCGTGATCTATGGTTACGAAATCGATGACGGTCCTCGCCTGCCTTGAGGTCGGAAAAGATCTTCTCTTTCGGATCCTCCTCGTCACGCCGGAACCCAAAGGCGTTCGAAAAATGATACTTTCTGACCTATCCCATGTTTATGTAAAAGTCCTTTTATAAAGTCAAGGTTTAGAATTCATTAAAAAAAATAATATCATTCAATTATTTTGTACTCTATTATTTTTTTTTCGGTTTTCTTATTTTGTTTGAGCTCGCCGATTTCCCAACGGCTTTAAAACAGTTGGGAAACTTCTTGGGAGGATAATACGACATTTGCACGAGTCGTTCAAGAAACCTTCGTCTTTTGCGAAATCTCACGGTTCATTTCCTATTTAATGATGACTTTTTACATCTGTTGCCAACCGATTTGTTTAGCGTACCTACAAAAATAATAAACTTTTTGAGGCGCTCCGGGTACGAAGGGCGAACTCGACATCGGACAAATTTTTTTTTTCATTTTCAGATTCTAGACCTTTTGAAGAATACACCCATGTAATTTTTATATTGAGTTTGCCCTTTTTTCCCCTTTAAAATACGTAAAAACCGATATGCGGCAAAGCTCTAACTGCGATATCCGAGCGGGTACGAAGGGCGAACTCGTATCCTAGTCCACTACCCCCACTCCTTTTCCGGGAGCCCCACTCCTCTTGGAACAGCTCACCGCCACGAAATAAAAATATATGCATTTTGTGAATTAATAATCGTAAAAAATATTCGAAAATTTTTAAAAAAACCCTTTCCTCTATGATTCTATAAAATCTAAAATCTCGCCACGAAAATTCCAGAGAGTGACTTTTCTGTGAGTTCGCCCTTAAAAGAAAACTTTAAAATGCGAATATCTCGAAACTACGTTTTGTCGAGTTCGCCCTTCGTACCCGGAGCGCCTCATATCAAGTAGGAAGACACCCCAGTATTTTTGTACTTTCGAGTTTCCCTCATTTGAAAATTTTATTCCGTAACAAAACATGGAAAAATGGATTATGAAGTTATAAGCGAGTTGTCTCACCTTTTATATTTCTGTGAGCTAAATCACAATTTTCGCCTTTTATTACGAACAACGCTTTTACATTTTCACTGTGAAGGGAGGGGTTAAAAAAAAAAAATTGCCCTGTATAAACCCTGCTGACACTCACTGGACATTTTATATAGACCGTCATCCACCATCATGACAGGATTTAATTAAAAAAAGAAAAAAAGGGAGTGTGCAACAACAAAAAGTTTAGGGCTGAGGAAAACGTCCCTTTCATCTTTGTATCTGAAACACACATAAAACGAAATAGGAGTTTCATCTCATGAAATTATAAAATGAGACGATAATTTAGAAAAATTAATTATCCCCTGGTGATAAATTATGAACATAATTTAGGCCGTTTTGTCCTACACGCCTAAAATTTCTCATTAGCTAAAATATCGTTTTGCCCGATGACAGGGATCGTTGTCAGATTTGATTGATTGTCTTATCTTTCCTTTTCTAGTTGCCATGGCGTCCACTTATCTTTAAGACGGTCTCCTTCGAGTTTCCCTTGTGAGAGAAACTCTTAACCAAATTAGGGAAACCGCATGACCCCTCCCCGGGACCGACGACGTTAATTGCTGTCCTCTGGGAAATGTTCTCCCTCGAGAATATATTTTTAGACTTAATATATTGGATCGCTATCTAAAGGCCCTTTTTATGGCTTATAAAACATGAATAGGATTTTTTAAAGATGTAGTTTTAAAGAATTTTTAGTTCTTCGAAAGAAAATAGACTTCATTAAAAGCGTAGGAGGTTCCCTTTTTTATTGGAGCCAATGTCGTTAAAACCTTTAATGGTTATTTACTAAAAAGACAAAAATAATTTTTTTTAGTTTCTATTTTTATTATCTATAAAATCACATCCCAAAAATAAAGATATTACTTTATTTTATATTTTCTTCCTGCCTTTTTATAGGAAGAATCTGATTTGAAAAATTAGAGGTCCAAAATGTCATAAATTGTAGGCGCAAATTTTTTTTTTTTCATTTTCAGAGTCTAGACTTCTTGGTGAATACACCCATATAATTTTTATGTTGAGTTCGCCCTTTTTCCCCTTTTAATACGTAAAAACCGATATGCGGCAAAGCTCTAACTGCGATATCCGAAGGGTACGAGGGGCGAACTCCACATCCTAGTCCACAACCCCCACTCCTTTTCCCATTCCAGGCATGACTTTCTGTTGAGTTCGCCCGTAACATAAAACTTTAAAATGCGAATATCTCGAAACTACGTTTTGTTGAGTTCGCCCTTCGTACCCGGAGCGCCTCAATTTTTCCTTTATCCTTCGAAGATGAAGGCCTCGCCCTTAACTAAAGACTTCAAAACCTTTTAAAATAATTTCAATTGATGCCGTTGATGTTTCCTGATCACAATCGTCAAAAAAATAACCTTTTAAACTTTTCTGCTAATCTATTGTGTTGAGATATCGTTAAAAACGTGATAAAAGCCGTATAAATAACCCGTCGGTAGATATAAAACATTTATAGCGAGCTAACTTTCATTATATTGGATAGCAAATAATTTTTTTTTATTATCTACGTAATTACTAAAACTCATTAGGGTGGGGTTGGTTTTATTCGCCATGATGAAAATATTTTTGTTGAAAATTGCTTTGTAGTGACTGATGCATTTTAGTTTGATGAGATCATAAGTTTGAGTAATTATATTCAAAAAGGGAAAATTGAGTAGATATGGATTAAATTAGGACCCGTGGCCTGGATTTAATTTAGATGGGGCCAGCGACCACTTTAGACTATTAAATATGCCTTCATGTCAGACCCTTTATTTCAGGGCCCTTGCTTTTGTAACCAGAAAACTTTACAGCGGATTTTTCTCGATTTATTTCCAAGAAATTTTGTGCAATATTCCGGTGTTTCTTCCGTTTTCCCGTTTATCAAACTCTTTTTAAACTGATTTTTGGGCGTTTACAGAGAAGTAAAAGAAAACAAAATCCGGAAATGAGTCAAGAAATATTCATAAATGGGCATACTTTTAGAGAAATTTGAGATGAGTGGAGGGAAGTCTGGGTCGAGTATCGAGGAGGATCTTCCCCTTTCACTGTTGAATCGAGATGTGTGTTTAAATTTCACTTAATGTAGAAGTACTATCGAAAAATGTAAATTGTATAAAAAGGGCCCTTTCTAAACATACCTTTATTTACACTCTTGAATTACATCATTCCATTTTCAGTTTCATTAGCGATAGAATTGGCTTTTAACTCAGGAGAGGATCCCTTTTAATACAATTTCTGCCCTTCTAATCCTCCGTGTGCATATAGAAAGGGAGGGTTATATCTGCTTATACAGGCTTCTGGGGAATAAGGGTTGACGTTCAATGGCTCTCCCGGACCGGTTATCATCTACTCCCGTTTCCCTCTTACATTTTGCGTTGGTCGTCCTTTTCTGATGTTGGCCTGAGGGGAAAAGTGAAACCCCCGAGGGAATTTATGGGATCGGTTTTCTGAAGACATATAGGGGAATGGAATCTGATAAACGGAAAAAAAAATCGGCGTCCTTCCGATCTGTCTGCTGGAAACTGAGAAACCGCGGTGATTTCTCGCCCACGATTTCCTTTGAAAATGTCGTTTTAGAAATATTCAGAATCATCAGAGCTTTGAGGTTTTTATAGTATCGAACGAGTTCGTGAGTCGGCCGGTGCGGCTTCGGGCACCCTCAACCGGGCTCCAGCTTCCGTTCTTAGCGCTGCCGTTCGTGACCGTATGTCACGAGTGAAAGATTGTTTTTAAAAGTAAAAGGGCCAACGATAATTTCTCGACTTTTCATTCCGCGATCACGAGTGCTCAGGAATTTTTACGAAATTAGTCTTTTTAAAAAAGCGGAAAATTTGAAATCCTCTGATCCGGGACATTACTCGGTTCTGAGCTCCAATTTATACGTTTTAAGTCCGGGGGTCGAAGGAGAAGCGTCAAGTTAATCTTCTCAAGAGAGATGGGATTAAACAACGACTCGATTTCCCCTTCGTCAGTTCATCCTCTTTATCCGACCATTTCCCTCCGTTTCATGTCTTGGAAAAGGACTCGTCGAGAAATTGCGATCTCCAAGTAAACTTTGTTTCAACTTTTAACCAAACTTTTCGTCCGCAAAAACTAAAAAAAGTCAATTCCTTTTTAAAAATGGATGAAAAGCAAGTCTTTCACAACTTTTCCTTCAACTTCGCCTTACGTAGAATCTATAAAATATCAAATATTTACCCAAAGATTTTTTTTTAAATGCATCTATACTGCCGATCGGTAAAAAAATTTCCGCTTTAAAATACCTAACTGTAGAAATACGTTTATTCAGGTTTCGTCTTTAGGTCGAACGGTTTTAAAAAAGGCCGGGTTTAGTTTACGTGTCGTTTTGCGACACATGTCATGCTCCTACGCCACCGTTACGTCTTTTAGTGAATATTCAGAAGGCATCGGAAGGCCAAGGACCTTACCAAGACACAGTTTTTCTCGTCCGAATTATCTCTCGGAGCATTTTTGAATCTAATTAGTCCAGAAAATAAATGAGGGACAATTTTTAACCAAAGATAAAAGATCATTGTTTGAGTTGATGTAATCCTAGGACGTGGGGTTTTTCGTTCAAAAAACAGGGAAACTCCTTAAAATCACAAAAATGTGGTAAAATCTAGAAAAAGACCAAAAATCTGGTGCCATATTGGGTTTTCAGAGCTGAAAAACCGAGAAAAGGGGTCGGAAATAGGAAGAGTTTGGAGGCTGAAAAGCCGAAAAATTAAATGAAGAGGGTTTTTCGGTCAAAAATCTCCTTTAAATTGGCAAAAACGGGTTTATTATCCAAAAAAACGAGGAAAACCAAAAATCTGGAAAATAGGGTTTTTAGAGCAGAAATGCGGAAAACAGTAGGAAATAAGAAGATTCTTTGCCAAAAATAGATAAAGAGGGTCTTGGTCAAGAAAATGAGCGCAACTGCATAAATAGGGAGAAAGGTTATAGTGGCCGAAAATAGAGGAAGTGGACAAATCTGGGGTTTCAGTGATGAAAAGTGAAAAAGTGAGGAGATTAAAAAAGTGGTTTCTTTGCTAAAAATTAGGTTAATAGGGTGTTTCTCGATTAAAAAACTGAAGGCAACTCTATAAAATAGAGATAAACAGGGTTTTTTAGCCGAAAAATGTGGTATATGGGGGTTTCTTGGCTCAAAAGGAAGATTAGGCCGATCCTTTGAACTTATTAAATTAAAATACCTAAAAAGGAAATTAATATAATCTCTCTATTTTTCTAAAAGCGTAAAATGATATAGGAAGATTAGAGTTAATAAAAAATCCCCCATTTATGAAAAGGAGTTTTGAAGAATTCATAAAGGTTTTCCGACGCCTCCAAGATCGCACAACAATGTTAGACTCGCATGTTAAACTTATGCTCATCAAAAGTTTTCCCTTCTTCGAAGACATTTAAATATTACAATTTTTTTTCGTAAAAGGAAATCGCTTGAATAAAAATTAAGCTATTAGGAAGGTGAAAATGCTGGCATGATAATTTGAATTCAAAATATTTCAAACATCCGGATTTAATCCCATCATTTACACACGCGATTTTAACGATCTTAGCATTCATGGGATTTGGACGTTTGAAATATTGTTGGAAGATTGGAAAATATCGATGGTGTTTTTTAAAAAAATTGTTTTTTTACAAATAAACGAGCTATCGGATTGATCCTTTTCGCTTGTAAAAACCCCTGTCCGAAGCCGGGAGGCTTAAATGTTTGAATTGTTCGGAGTACATCGAATTACAACGCTCTGAAACGGTTCCGCGACATTCCCCTGCCCAACGTGAATTAACTACCTCGTTGTCACCTTTTTCAGGCTGTTTTTGAAAGATGAAATTCACCTATACAAAAGAATTTCGCTTTTTTAAAAAAACCCGTTTTGTATTTCCGCTTAATTGTTATCAGGCCTAATGGAGCTTTTGTGTTTATAAAACGGTAAGTAAACTGAGGAAGTTTTCACTGCGACCTCACATTTTCTTCCTTATCTTCTTCTAAAGGTTTTTTTTTTATTCAAAAATTTCTTTACATTAAGAAATTTAAATGACCACAATGAACCCACAGTTTCATCATATGGTATTCTTCAAGGTTGTTTAATGAATAAAGATAATTAAAGGAATTGTGGTAGATTGAGATTTTGGGGCGGGGAGACATCTGTAATCCTAGTCCGCTGTGGTTTAATAGGATCGAGCCCCTCAGGATTAACGACTCATTTGACCAATTTGTAAAGCAAACGACCAACCCTGTCCCTCCGAATCAAAACAGAATCCTTAGAAAACAAAACAAATTAACGGTGAAAGTGGTCGATTGAAATATTTATATTTTGTAACCCCTTTTAAACAGATCGATTCCGTGTTCTTAAAAGGAAGGAGAAAGTTTAAGGGATTGAAGAAAAAAATCAAGGTTAGATCGAATTTGAATCGTCTCTAAATTCGTAACTTTCTTTTTCTTTCCTCGGGCGAATAAAAAAAAACCGGTCTTTAGGACGGATTATTTTGATGTTTTTATGATAGACGAGTGTGTTTTTTTGCAAGGTCGGATTAAAACTGAATGGGCCAGTTTTTAAACTTCGGTTTTCCGTACTTTCTAAACGCTCGCCTAAAGGAACGTTTAAATCTTAATTTTTTATCTGAGCGACCTTATTTAGTGTAAAGCCGGACACGAAAAACTGTCAATAATTACGTGTTAAAACCATTTTAGTCAGAATTACAGAAAAATTCCTTCCTTAAAAAGAGCTAAGAGATAACCTGATTTTAAATTCAAGGTTTATTACGCATATAGATTATTTTCATTTAAGGTAAATTTTATTATCTTACCTAGAAAGCGTAGTTATGTCTCAGGAGCCAATTTTGATAAGAATTTTTATTTGGTATAATTTATAGGTTTTTTAAAGAATAATATTATTTTTAATTAAAGATTTTTTATTGATCATGTTATCGTGCTAAATAAGCAGAAATCTGAGGGAATAATTAGGTACTTGGTGAGTAATGCTACATGGTAAAGGGTGGCATTACTGGCTACCGCGATGTTGAACTGTCTTCCTGGATTGCATTACAGTAAAAAGTACTAGTTTGAAGAGCTTCCAACGAAAACTTCCCTAAAGAGAAGTAACAATATAGGAGGGGAAGTATAAGGAGGGGAAGTATAGGAGTATAAGGGAGGGGGAATAACGGAGGGGGAAGTTTTTTTTTTTTCGAAAATTTTCCAAATTTTTTTTTAAATTTTCCGAGTTTTTTTTTCGAAAAAAAATTTTTTCCTTTTTTTTTTCGAAAATTTTTAAGTCCAAAGGTTTTAGAAATAATGGGATTTTTGCCCAAGAGGTCCCTCTCGTAGCGGGTGGAAGAGTGAATTTCTCCTACTAAAATGATAATTAATTTTTAAAAAATGATAATTTTTTTCACCAAAAATTGTTAAAAAATATAAGAAGTAATTGGTGAAATTTGGAGAAATCGGAACGGTTCGGCCGCAGCGAATTTTTTAAAATTTCAAACTGAATATCTCATTTTTTCGAAATTCAAAAATCGCCTCGTTAGTTTCTTGTTGACCGTAAGAAAATTTTTTGAAAATGGTGAAAATCGGTTGAAAATTGTGGCCGTAAAGTGTTCCAGAAAAAAATGCTACGGACGGACGGCCGGCCGGCACCACAAACAAAGTTGATCGGTAAAGATCTATTCGAATTGACCGGACGTCGCGTACTTTAAGTAACTTAGGATTTTTCAAGCTCCCACATATTTCGGAAGTCGAAAAACGAAAACACTTAGAAGGTAAATATTTATCGTCGAGTCCTACATCCCTAGAGTCGGAGGTTAGTAAGTCTGTTCCTCCGATAAGATGATAGTGGGGCGTGTTTTCCGAAACTCTGATAAGAAAAGAGGCATTCTATTTTCTTCGAAAGGAAACACCCCTCGCGGCTATCTCGGGGGCCGAAGGGTAAATGGAAAACGTAGCGATTTTCCCACCCTACGATGTTCGGATCGACTTTTATTTTATCTAAGACCTTTTCTACATTTTTCTCTCTCTTTTTTCAATCTCGGATATCGTCGACCGTACCCATTTCCGTGCGGAATGCAGGTGGCGGTGTGGAATTCTCGGGAGTCAAGGCCTTCGCCTGTCGAGTGGGGCGTGGTGTCAAGGATTTCCTAGCGGTGAGCCGTTCAAGCTTGTAATTAAATCGACTAATTAATAAAGAGATGATCTGTACGTTTATAAATGGTAATGAGCGTTGGTGTAACTTTTACATTAAAAAACCTGTTCAACATTTTTAACAACTTCTGTCATGGTTTCAAGGATCTATTAAGCAATCGATTACCGCGTTGTAGACCTTTCAATGCCATCCGGTTCATACGATGATCAATTAAAATCTCAAATTCGCAATTTAAAAAATGATCTCACAGATCCTCGCACTTGAAGGAACTCAGGCTTTTTCTTCAGGAGAAAGACCTTGGGAGTAACCCGATGTTTTTTCGAAGCAAAAGGTCGAAAAAATTAGGGAAAAAATGGGCTTGTAAATGAGGCGCTCCGGGTACGAAGGGCGAACTCAACAAAACGTAGTTTCGAGATATTCGCTTTTAAAGTTTTACGTTATGGGGAACTCACAGAAAAGTCATGCCCTGGAATGGGAAAAGAGTGGGGTTGTGGACTAGGATGTGGAGTTCGCCCTTCGTACCGCTCGGATATCGCAGTTAGAGCTTTGCCGCATATCGGTTTTTACGTATTTAAAGGGGAAAAAAGGGCGAACTCAACATAAAAATTATATGGGTATTCACCAAGAGGTCTAGAATCTGAAAATGAAAAAAAAAAATTGTCCGATGTTGAGTTCGCCCTTCGTACCCGGAGCGCCTCAAATCATAAACATTTTTGTGAAACTCTTGGCAAAATCACCGAGAAAAACGCCCAAAAATTATGCAAAACATGTACTTTTGTGGCAGAAAGATCAAGAAAATCAAGAGAAGTGTATTGAAGTGTGATGAAAAAAGTGTTGCTTTGTAGAAATACCCAGGAAACGTACGATAATTCAGCAAATCGTGTATTTTCGAGCAAAAACAGGGTGAAAATGTGCAAAAAGGGTACTAAAAATGTGCAAAACTCCTAAATAGTTTCTGACAGAAATGACGAAGGAAACCACAGATGATTCTGCTAACTACGCGACAAATCATGAAAATAGGGAAAAATGTGGAAAAACCCGCCAGAAACACCCAGAATACGCAAATTTGACAAAAAGAGTTTTTTGTACAATGAAAACCTACCAAAAAAATTTTTCACAGCGGCTTTTTCTGGGAAGGAGGAAAAAATAAGATCATAAAATAATATAAAAAAATAAAATTAAATTTTTTATAACTTTTTAATAAAGTTTCTTGAACGACGTTAAGAGGGAGGTGAAAAATTCAAAAGTTTAATATAACAAGTTGTACGTAAACTTAGTGATAGCTCCCCGGTTGGTTTTAGCCAGAACTCGTCAAACATTTATTGCAGATTTTTTCTTTTACAGAGGAAAAAAAAGTCAAACAATTATGCTTCTTAATTAGGCTTTTATGTGGGTACTTAAGTAATGAGAAATCGCATTTATGTTTCTTTATGTCTAAATTAAAAATGAAAACGAAGAGAGGAAAAAAAGATCTTTGTAAACTCTTCACTTTCACTTTTCTTTCAAAAGCCGAATATTTCATTTGTATCCCGTGTATTAGGCAACTTGACTTATGAATCAGGGCACGCCTATGTCAGGTTTTGTTTATATTAAGAAAAAAAAAAGCGATAACGCAATGATAAGGTGAAACTCTTTTTTGTTGAAATATAAGCGTACTAATAGGGAAAAAGGTAGAATATGCATATGCATGAATTGAGGGAAGCTTTAACAGATCGGGAGCGAACAAGGGGTGAGAAGAGGGAACGCGAGGACGGAATCATTAAAGAGAACTAAGGGAATCACAGATGGCTCCCTAACTGCCTATCTACACTTTCTTAACCACTTCCAAAGACTAATTTGAATTTTAACCGTTATCTTCGTTACATTATTTCCATTCGTAATGGCAATGAAAGGCCTGTATGAAAATACGGTATAAATTAATTTACCAACTTTATAGGATTAATATTGAATTTAATTACAAATTAAAACAGGCTTTTCTCTTCCTCTGGCTTAATTACAGGTAAAAAGGTCGTTCGAATAGGTTCTGGAAAATTATGTTCAATTATAAACGCGGAACTAAAAAGAAAAGCGGTGTTAAAAATTTTTTTACTGCCTACGCCTCTGCATTGTTAATTTACGTAATCCGTTCGTTAAAAAGCCCACTATGTGTTAAACTTAATCATTCTGTTTTTTTCAAGTCAACAGTTTGGTAATAAAAATCTGAAATATGTAAATAGAGTCTAACTAATGACTGTTTAAAAAAAATTAAGACGTCCCAAGGTTAAAAATCATATCTATTTTTAAAAATGAAATTTTTTTTGTAGGTAGAAAATAATTTTTTGTTCAGGAAAATTGTGGAGCATTCCGGTGAAAAATGACAGCAAATGACTTCGATAGTGCTTTTCAAAAGTGGGTCTTTAGGGCCTCTTAGGGTCAATTTGATGATCATTTGGCGGGTCAGGACGTCCACAGCTGTTTTTTACGCTAGTTCCCAGCAATTTTTGGGGTCTGTGACCCCATTTTTAAAAACCGTCCATCGAGGGTATCACAATAACTTCTCTTTAAGAAAGGTAGGAGGTAAAAAAGGTTCATTACACACTAAAGAAAGTTTTACATATTAAAAGGTTAGAAAAAAAGGTATCCAATGACAAGAATAACAAGTTATTATCGTAAAATGCGATTCTAATTTATAGTATTTACCTTCCTTTTAAAGCTGTACAAGGAACTCCGACGGAATAAGTTCGAAACGTCCTTGGATATATTTCTTGTGATGCAAACAGGTTGGATTGTTTGAATCCTCGCTTGTTGACTAACAACATTGAGACACCAAGTTTTAAAGCCGAAGACGGGTTTTAGACATGGAATGTTATAAGACTTCCTATTTTGAAATTCATCTTAATAATATTATAGTTTATGGGAGTTTAGAATTGTGATTTATAACTCTTGATCCTTTGTGATGTGAATAGCCTGGTGGCACTTAGAGAAAAAAAAAAGAATTGTCTTATAGAAATATTGTGATACCCTCGACCGTCAGTTTTTGAAAAAGGGTCTTCCTGATCCCGTAGGGTCAAAAAGACCCCACTTTGAAAAGTGCCCATTGTATTCGGAACAATTCACGGTCACAACATTTATCGATGGCTTGCTATCTCTGAAAGGATTTCAGAACAATTCGTTACCTTTATATAACAAAAAGAAAAAAGAAAAAAAGTACTAGTTTGAAGAGCTTCCAACGAAAACTTCCTTAAAGAGAAGTAACAATGTATAAGGGAGGCGAAGTATAAGGGAGGGGAAGTATAACGGAGGGGGAAGTATAACGGAGGGGGAGATTTTTATTTTTTTTTCAAATTTCCAAGTTTTTTCCCAAACAATTTTCCAGTTTTTTTTTCGAAAAATTTTCCACGTTTTTTTTTTTTTCGAATAATTTTACGAGTATTTTTTGCTTTTTTTCGAGCTTTTTTTAAGTGTCAAGGTAGAAATAATGGGATTTTTGCCCAAGGGAGGTCCCTCTCGTAGCGGGTGGAAGAGTGAAATTTCTTCGTACTAAAATGATAATAAATGTTTAAAAAAAATGACAATTTTTTTTCACCAAAAATTCTTAAAAAATATAAGGACCATTTTGGCGAAAATTTGGTGAAAATCGGACCAACGGTTCAGCCGCAGCGAATTTTTTTAAATTTCAAACAGCCATATCTCCACCATTTTTTCGAAATTCAAAAATCGCCCTCTTTAGTTTCTTGTTCACCGACTAAAGAAAATTAGGTGAAAATCGGGTGAAAATTGTGGCCGTAAAGTGTTCAAGAAAAAATGCTACGGACGGCCGGCCGGCACCACAGACTAAGTTGAGATCGGTAAAGATCAATATTCGATTTGACCCTCCGGGGTCTGGAAGACCCCCCCAAAAACCCGAAGTCGAGGGTATCACAATAACTTCTTTAAGGAAGTTAAAAATTACCACCAACCTTATCAAAAAAAGAAGCTGTCCTGAATTTCAGTGACAGTGGTCGTATAAATCCGTGTAAAATTGCGGAAATTAACGTTTGTTCTTGAGAAAAAAAAGATAATTTGCTTTAAACTTATGTAATATATTTTTTAATATTTGTTTTTATTTTTGTTACAGGTAACTAAATTTGAGGCTATATTGTAACAAATTGTGCTAAAGGGAAACGTGAGTGTATATTTTTTTTTACCCCCCACTCGACTTAGAGTCAATTTCTAAGAGTACTGCTTCTGTTTTTCTTCGTGTAGGTGTTATTAGAGTTTCTCGTGATGGGTGGGGAAGGGGCTGCAGGGTGGCGGTAGATATAGAAACGGGGTAGGTAGGGTTATAGAACTTAGTTAGCGAGGTGGCCCGTAGCGAGGAACCCCCTACGTGCCTCGCCTAACTAAAAGTCCCCCTGGAAGCTCGAAGGGACGAAAAAGGATGCCTGAGAAAACTTTTTCACCTTCTCCCGAAAAGTATGTTTTCCGAGTATAACGGTTTCGAGCCTCTTTTTCCGTGAAATTACTCTAAATGTACAGATTTGTCCATTAATTTTTTTCTTTCATTTTTTTGAATGATCAAACCCTTTGGCGTTCCTGACATTCTTGAAATTATAACCCGGGGTTGGGCCGAAGGTGAGGCAGGTTTTCTCGCTTCCATCCCCCAGACCTTTTATAGGAATGGGGGTGGGAAGGGAATTTTTAACACCGTCAATTTGAGGAATGCACCCTTGGAACGCCTTTGTACTCAAAATCCCTTTACAGGATTCCATCTCTGACAAGGCTGGAAGGTTACTACCCTTCATTATTCTTCCTCCCCCCATTTTTCCTACATCCTAATACTTATTGTTGTTAACTAGCAACAACTTTTATTAAAACTCTCAACTTTTCAAAATTTGTAAGCCCTAAGGATGTCGTAATGAATTTTTTCTTACCCAGTAAAGGTCATTACTCATTACTTTTTGAACTTCCTCGAAGAAACGTTATTGTGATACCCTGGAAAAAGCGTTTTCCAGACCCCTTGATCATTGATGTTTTCCGACCATGAGGTTGTCTGTGGTGCCGGCCGTCCGTCGAAATTTTCAGAAACACTTCTCGGCCACAATTTTCAAAAAAAAAAACTAGGAAAATTTTTGGAAAAAAAAATTAAAAAAATAAAAAACTTAGAAATTAAAAAAAAAACTTGGAAAATTTTTCGGAAAAAAATTGGAAAATTTTTCAAAAAAAAAAAGAGCGCAAAAAAAGGAAACCTGGATAATTTTTCGAAAAAAAAAACATGAAAAATTTTTCACAAAAAAAACTAGGAAAATTTTTCACAAAAAAAACTAGGAAAATTAAAAAAAAAAAAAGAAACTTTTCCCTTCCTTATTCTTCCCCTCCTTTATACTTCCCCCTCCTTTCCCTCCCTTCGTTATACTTTCGTTCCCTTATACTTCCCCCTCCGTATACTTCCCCTCCCTTATACTTCCCCCTCCGTATACTTCCCCTCCCATATACTTCCCCCTCCGTTATACTTCCCCCTCCGTTATACTTCCCCCTCCGTTATACTTCCCCCTCCGTTATACTTCCCCCCCGTTATACTTCCCCCTCCGTTATACTTCCCCCTCCGTTTTACGTCCCCTCCGTTATACTTCCCCTCCCATATATTCACCCTCCCATATACTTCCCCCTCCGTTTTACGTCCCCTCCATTATACTTCCCCCTCCTACAAACTTCACCTTCCCTTACTTTCCCTCCTATATTGTTACTGCTCTTTAAGGCAGTTTTCGTTGGAAGCTCTTCAAACCAGTACTTATACCATTCTTTTGATAGCAAATTTTGCTCTACTTTGAAGGAGTTCCAGTAATTTTAATTTTCTAATTTTTCGTATCTCCAAACGATTTCGTGTTGTCTTTTTATTTTAAGCGATTTCACCCCAATTGAAAACTCACGAAGAGCGTTAACATTCTCTGTTCTCACGCTTATAAAACCCAAGATCCCTATTATTTGTATATAAAACGAGCATTAACCTTCCCCCAGAGTAAAAATATTTCATTTTATCTTCTTATTTTGACTAAAATGTCGATTAGAAGACGAAAACCATTGGGAAATCGTTAATAAAAAAGTTTCAAGTCTATTAAATGATAAAAAAGAAGCCAATTACGGAAGGGATATCGCGTCCAATAAAAAGTAAACTTTATATCAAAGAGTAAGGCTTTACATTGTGAAATAGAAAAACTTTCACTATAACTTTTAAGAATCAGGTAAGTAAAATACGAGTTAAACTGTCCTTTATGACCCAAGTAGAAAGTTTTCGTCTTTACAATGTAACTTTTGACTCATCCCTAATTGAGTAAAAGATATAAAAAGGGGAAGCATTTGTAATGTGGAGATTTATATTCGGAATAAAAGGTATAAGGGAACTGGTTTTGGTCTCTCCTTTATTTTAAAAAAGATTCTTAAACCTACTTCAATAAAAAATTTTTGAATAAAAATAATAATATCTACTACAAACTTTCTCAAAGGACAAAACTGAGGAAAATGTCTCAAAATTCTGTTTAAAAATAAGAGGGTTTTCTACGACAAAATCCATGTTACAGCCTCCCGACTGCTTTGTAATTTTTACGAGAGAAACGTTTACAAAATGAAGATGAGTAGCTGTTAAAATGGGTGTAAAAATAAAAAAAATTATGGGCCTTGGCTGTCTTAATTTCGACAAAACGTTATTTAGAAGGGTCAAACTTGTTTGTGGTCAAGGGTAGACGTTCTCCAGAAACCCCGGCGTAAACTCTTCCCGTCGAGGCCAAACAGGGGCGTTCTGGGTGTTTCAAATATGATTTACGGTTCTAAAAAGTCCTCTAAAACATCGTCTAATTACCTCATTCTCGTATCTACACCGTCCAGTGTTTACACCCGCTCTCCCCTTTTACAGCCGCCTTCTCTCATTTTTATTTCGAAAATTTCTTTACAGCGAAAATTAAATATCCTCATCGAGATTCAAATTATGTAGGTGTTCTTCAAACCGTGAAATGTTCCACGATTTTCGAATTTCGTATAATTAACTATTTCGATGCTGGTGTAGTTATTTATTTTGTCGGATAAAATAATAGCAGAGCTTGTATGGGGACAAAGAGGAGAATTAATTACAGTGCGTGGGGGTAAAAAGCGTATTCTGAAAAGTGGACAGGTGCAATCCCTGTTTTCAGTAAACCGTGTCAAAATGTTTTTCCAATACGTCGATGTTAAATTTAATTAAGCAGAATGACTCCCCTCATCTCTTTTCACAATTTCATTCAATATATTATTATATGTCGGCAACCTTTATAAATAAAAAAATAAAATAAAATGGTTTGCTGTTTATTAAAATTAATTCGAGTTAAGCAAAAGGCCTAATTTATTTTAAAATTCATGTTGGTACTGGGAGAAACAGGCCTCACACGACAAAGTCCCTTTTTAGCGATTTTTGGGCCAAGAAACCTCCCATATACTTCCCGCTCCGTTATACTTCCCCTCCCATGTACTTCCCCCTCCGTTGTACGTCCCCTCCGTTGTAATTCCCCCTCCTATATACTTTCCTCTCCTATATTGTTACTTCTCTCTTAGAAGTTTTCGTTGGAAGCTCTTCAAACCAGTAGGTACTTTACTGGAGTTTTTAACGTTTTTCCCTATTTTTTGTATTTTTTTATCCGATTTTGGGAGTTTTCCGCGATATTCTTGTCGAGAAAAGCCATAGAAACCCTAATTACCACATTTTTTAATATTTCCTTGACCTCCCGGCCAATATTTTAAGAGATTTTTGGCGTTCACCGGATTTTGGGCGTTTTTCATAGTTTTTTTGCCTAAGAAACATCTTTTATTATCTCTGTTTCAGTGCATTTTCCTCGGTTTTACATTCTAAAAGCAACTTAAGTTTGGCCTGATTTTTGGTCGCTTTTCTTGATCTTTTGAGAGCTTCGAGAGGACAGATCTTAAGGCGTTTTCTTACGGGGTTCTTTGTGCATGGAGGATATGAGGCGCTCCGGGTACGAAGGGCGAACTCAACAAAACGTAGTTTCGAGATATTCGCATTTTAAGTTTCGGTTTTTACGTATTTAAAGGGGAAAAAATGGCGAACTCAGCATAAAAATTATATGGGTGTATTCACCAAGAGGTCTAGAATCGGAAAATGAAAAAATGAAAAAAAAAAATGGAAGACCCTTCCCCAAAAACCCGACGTCGAGGGTATCACAATAACTTCTTTAAGGAAGTTAAAGAATTTGTCCGATGTCGAGTTCGCCCTTCGTACCCGGAGCGCCTCATATTAAAAAAGCGGGATTGTTATCACAGTTTCCTTTTTTTTTCGTTATTAACTCGAAAAAACCTTATTACGTTCTTGCAAAAGCACTTTAGCTTTAGAGGGTAAAAAAATGCTTTGAGCGTATAGCGATTGAAGGTTAATAAACATCGAGGCTATTTTAAAAAAAGGGTGATTGGTATAACAAAATGTACGTTTTTAAGTGTTTTTAGTGTCAGGATCGTTAGTCTTAAAGAGGACTTAATCGGTTGCGGTCTTAATGTAGGTTGAAAACGGTTTCCGTGGCTATTGGTGTTTGAGGGTGGAAAGTAAGGTAGCGGAGAGGGGAAGTGGATAAGTTGTTGAAGTTAATAGACCACAGTCTCCTGGTCGAAAGTCTCAATGATAATTAGGAGCAGGTGACTCGGATGGGAGTTTAGTTCCGGAAGGCATTACTTACCGGAGCAGGATTGCGGTGCCTCCCGGCAAACAGATTTACGAGGAACTTCTCCTAAATCATTTTCTCTCCCCCGCCTTCCAGAACGTGAGAGTGTGGCCTAAAATCTGTGTATAGTACGTGATATAGAAAAGCCCTTTCCGTAAGATACGGTCGATTTTCTAGAAGACTGCACCAATTGTGCGGCTGGCGCATAGCATGACAGTAGGGGAGAGCATTAAAACTCCAGGTTTATGACGTCCGAAGAGGACCTAAACTGAAAAAGAAAAGCACGTCCGAGAGGCTACTAGACTTCCCTCTTTAACGGAGGAGGTCACGAACCAGGAAACGCTATCTCCAGACGTAATTGAGCGAAATCAACCCCTTCTCGCCTTGCTAAAAACTTTTTTTTAATTAACAAAATTTATGTATAACTTTTCCAAGTCCGAATTTATCACTTTCATGCTGTGAAAAATGAACGGCATTTTTTTTTTTATAATCACGAAATGATAAAAGCTCACGCTATTTGATGTATAGAATTTCGCAGTGGAATCAATTGATAGTTTCCTTTTTCGACGGAGCCGAGGGCTTCTTGAAGATTTATAACCCCGTGCGCCGTGAAAGATTTCCGTTGATTATTTCAAAAGGCGAAACCCCTCCCGAACAGGAAAATCGCTATTTTCTTCCTTCGATATTGAAGGTGTATCGAATCCTGTTTATTTTTGCACTCCGGCACAGGAGGGGGGTCTTGTCAGAAACAATTCGTCGCTTTTTCACGAGAACTTTTTGAGTGGAACCGTCAACAACACGAAAATCCGTCCGAAAACGAAATGTTCCAGTTTTGTGATTTATGATGACCACTTTTTCCATCGTTTGAAAATCCTTGTACTCCGATATTTCTCAATAATGCTTAAATTCTGTTGAAACTCCATAAATCACGCTGTTTATTTATTGAAATATAAATTCTGCTTGACTTTTTCTGTCTTCGGGTCTTTCGAAAAGGGTTTTCAGGGTAGGGAGAAATTTGGGCTTTCCATTCTAATTTTGAAATTTTAACTTCCTCAAAGAGAAGCTATTTTTTATAGTAGCGATGAAAACTAGCAAATTGCCCTACTTTGAGAAAGTTCACGTCGCTCCTGACTTTAATAAGCTTTGAAAATCAATAAATTTGATCAGCTGGGAGCAATAGATTACGTAACTTTTAATTATATCTTAATTGGTCCTGAAGAAAATTTTTTGCCCAATAAGAGAAACTTAATTATTAGAAGGATCCTTAAAATAATCACACTTTTTTATAATCAAATGTTTTTTTCTTGAGAATTACGCAATGATAATGAGACCCAAGAAGACGGTTTCTCAACTTTGCCTTCATTCTTCCTACGCACGGTCAGAAAGTGTAACACTTAGACGAAGAATCCCTGAAGAGATAACGTAAATACTCTGTGAGGAGATTATTGGAAAGCGTGAAGCCCCCTAAAAGTTCGTCTTTTTCGTTATGTAACTAAAAAATTAGCAGGTCGTTCACACGATCTTAAACAATATTTCATTCACTCCTGACCTGATTCGGCTCGTCGAACGATACCCTTTCATAACATGAGAACTATTTTCTATCAATAGTTTCGAACCTATAATTAGAGATAAATCGTTTTTGAAGAGTTTGACATCATGGAAAACTTGAAAGTACTTCTCTGTACGGATTTCTCGCCTGAGATAGTTGTAATTTACCTTAATTGTTTAATAGATGCATTTACGCCGTTCTACGGATATCAGGAACCGGTCGAAAAAACGAAAACGCTTTGTCTTACTTTTCCCTAAGCTATCGTCCACTCACGCTTTTACCTTTGAAAAATTACATGTTTTTTTCCTTTTTTTTTTCGGGGTCATTATCAATTCCCAAGGTCTTCGAACATTTTAGGGCTTTCACTATTTATCATTTTTTTTTAACGAGCTCCTCTTCAAATATTTGGTCGATTTGTCATGTTTGGACAAGTGTGAGAGTGTATTAATTAAATTATTGTTTCCCGTATTGTAAAATCTATTTTCTTTTTTTAAAAATGATAACTTTCAGTAAGAGAAGTTGTCTTACTCCATTTCAAGCCCTTTGGAAAAGGGTCTTTTAGAACCCTAGAGGATTAGCAATCTTCTCGGATCATAAGGTTGTCAGTGGTACCGTCCGGTCGTCCGTCCAAAGCATTTTTGCGGAATACTTCACGGCCGCAATTTTCATCCGATTTTCATCAAATTTTGAGCGCTTTAGAAGTTATTTATTAAAATAAAAATTTTCGAAAAATTTCGATCTGCCTTGATACTAAAATTTTATTTTCGAAAGAAGAAAAATTGAGGCGCTCCGGGTACGAAGGGCGAACTCAACAAAACGTAGTTTCGAGATATTCGCATTTTAAAGTTTTATGTTACGGGCGAACTCAACAAAAAAGTCATGCCCTGGAATGGGAAAAGGAGTGGGGGGTTGTGGACTAGGATGTGGAGTTCGCCCTTCGTACCCGCTCGGATATCGCAGTTAGAGCTTTGCCGCATATCGGTTTTTACGTATTTAAAGGGGGAAAAAGGGCGAACTCAACAGAAAAATTATATGGGTGCATTCACCAAGAGGTCTAGAATCTGAAAATGAAAAAAAAAACAATTTTGTCCGATGTTGAGTTCGCCCTTCGTACCCGGAGCGCCTCAATTATTGCGTTACTTTTAGGAAGTTTCCGTCCGGGCTTCTTCAGGCTAGTACTTTTTGTCCTGATGTGCTGAATCAACGATTTTTGAAGACTTCTGAAAGATTGTATCACGTTGACTTTCCGTGACTGAAAACACGCGATGTTCAAATGAATGCCTTATTTTTATTATTATTGCGATAGCTAAATTACATAATATATCATTATCCGTCGTAAATGATGGTTGAGCTAGGCGTTATGATTTCCGTCCGGTTGAAAACAGTTTGTCCGTTTATCTCGACCAAATCGCTTATGGCTTTCGTGGTGTTTTGAAGGTTTTGAAAAGAGGTTCGAGTAACGAGAGGCCTGTAAGCTCCGGAGAGATGTTGACGATGTCTAGCGGAGAAAGACATGAAGTTCCATTTTGTGCATCCGGCATGCAGATTACGCTCGGCCAGTTGCAACAATTTTGACTCGCCTCATTTGATAATCCTGTACACTAAAAATTTAATTCATCAATAAAAATTAAATTTTAATAAAATTTGCTTTCGATAGGAACCTCGTTAACCGTTTAAACCCTATTTTAGGAATTTAATTACATAAACGAGTATCGACTTTTCCCTTTTAGGGAATTTATTTGTAATGAATTAAACGTAGCGGAGGATCCCTCGGGAACCCCCAACCCCTTTCCCGCCGTCGTCATTTAACAAAGAGATAATTCAAATTAAATTAAACACTTCCTATTCCTCGGGTACTTTTAAGACAAAAATAACACCCCTGGACTTCATTAACGCTCTTTGAAAAACGCTTTTTAAGATTTTTAATACTCTAGTCTTTCCCTCAGTTGGCACAACTGATTCGGGCTGTCTAAATTACAAAAACTTACAGGGTTATAGTAACGTATACAAGATGAGCTGTTCAACTGAGCCCTTACAGAGGCCAGAACCAATAACAAAACTATTTTAAACATTTTACTTTCTCCTAGAGTTAACAGTGGTTTTAAATACCAGAAAAGTGATAGCGGCCCAATGCCACCTTAAAGATAGCGACAAATTATTTTTTTAAACAAAAAAAAAATTGTTTACTAATTTTAAATAGATAATAAAGCGGAAAGATATACTGAAAAAAGTTTGTAATTTAATAAATAAGGAGATGAAAAAAAATGGTCTTCTGGTAAGATCTTAGGAGGAAAGTCAGTGGAATGGCGGTAAATCTTTCGTAGCGCCCTCTTATCTTTTAGGTCCACGTGCCCCCCCCCCTTCTCCTTCACGTGGTTTATCGTTCTAACACCGCGTGACGAATGCCCGACATTAGCCAGTTTTTACTTTTTCCGTTTTCGCCCTTTTATGTTCAGATTTTTTAAATTTATTAGTCGAATTCGAACTTAAGGAGGTATGATGGTTTTTAAGTGAGTTGCTTTGCAAATTTTTCGTTGTTAACAACGGTTTTCGGTTTTTCCCTTCTATCTCGGAAACCGTCGCTCAAAACGAAAACATTTCATAAGTAAAAGTCGTAGCTACGGAAATTTCCTACAAAAAAGACCTCATTGGTTTTTTGTCAGAGCAATACTTAAGGAGATATGAGGTTCTTAAGTGAGTTGCTTTGCAAATTTTTCGTTGTGAGCAACGGTTTTCGGTTTTTCCCTTCTATCTCGGAAACCGTCGCTCAAAACGAAAAAATGTTCTAAGTAAAAGTGTAGGTACAAAGATTTCCTACAAAAATTTTTTTATTCATTATTTGCGCAAGAGCAATATTTAAGGAGTTATGAGGTTATAACTAATAATCCTACAGAGCCTGTCTGAAAACTTAAAACCTTCATATCTCCTAAAATATTGCTCTGTCGGAAAAAACCAATAAGATATTTTATGTAGTAAATTTTTGTAGCTACAACTTTTACTTAGGACATTTTTTCGTTTTGAGCGACGGTTTCCAAGATAGAAGGAAAAACCGAAAACCGTTGCTCACAACGAAAAATGTACACTGAAAAAAAAACTGACGTTATATTAAAAAAAATGCAGTTGCTTCAATGAAATATTTTCATTAAAAGGGCTCCAATTACGGGGATTGTTGCCAGAATGAAACGCATTTCATTAAATTACTTTAGGTATGAATATTTCTTTGGAGCAATGAACTTGAATTATTGATGTTATAAATCCTACTTGAATAGCTCACATGAATCTTTTCGTAAATATAAGTAAATGGTTCCATAATTCAACAATCTAGATTCATTGTACTTAATATTATTTTTTACCGTTTTAATAATATCATCATAGATGTGAGGAATAATGTTTACTACAATCAATGAACCTTTATAGTTATTGGAAATAGTATTGTTGAAAGCAATGAACCATCGTTCATGGTTCAACGTAGTTACTTCATTGATTTAAAAATTTTTGTTTTTGTTTTAATGAAACTCCTTCGTTTAATTATTGAAAATTTTTATTAAAACCTTAAATATAATTCATTAATTGAACAACTTTTGTTCAAGAACATAATGAACCTCGTCTTTAGTTTAAAGCAATCGATTCATTCTTTCATTAATTTGTTTCTTTATTTAAAAGAACAATTTCATATATAACTCATAACTCATAAGGTAAAAGAAAGTAAAACAGTAAGATATGTATTTCAAAATTTATTTAAAAATGGGTTACAAAAAAAAACCTAATTAGGTACATTCATTGTGCTAAAAATTCTTTGAGAATAAAAATTTTGTCTAGCTTGACAGACGGTTTAAGATTGTAGAAGTGACTTTCGACAAACGAGTAAAAATTTTTAGATTCTTCCGGAAGCGACAAGTTGAAGACATACATAGCTTTGAAGCATATATCAAGTGCTTTGATTATAGATTTAAAACAGTATCTAATATTTTCTATTATAACAACAATATCGGTAATTTTCTTTAATGAACCTACACAGTAAATGGCTGGTTGAAGATTTGCCTGTCTTTCAACTTTAAATTTGATTGTATCCTCAACTTCTTGAAGTGTCTTTCCAATAAAAAGTATGGAGTCTTGGGCGTCCTTTATAGAATATTTTATTACGTTTTTTTTCCCATTCGCATCTTTCTTAATTGATCTCGCCGTGGGAACAAAATATGCTTGTAAAGTCAAAATAACGACAGCATCACGGTGGTCTAAAAATATATGTAATTAGATAAAATTTTCAACTAATTTATTTTTTATTTTATTACTTGAGTTAGAATCTTCGGTTAAGTCGTTTATCAAAGCAAGACATTTTTTGTCTTTGATATTTGTTTTAATGAAGTTTATAATTTTATTAACTTCAAAGTCCCACCGTTCGAGCAGTGATTTTTCGTTAAATGCAAGTGTGAAATCCATTTCAATCTGCAAGTTACAATGTTTATTATTTATAATAACAAAAAAATTTTTAGTACCATACGATAACCGCTCGGTTTGTTGTACGGCTCCCATGTATTTAAAACGTCGACCATAGAATGTTTTCGAATAAAATCCATCCTTGCTTTGTGGCATGCTGACCATAAGCAATCTATTTCAGATGAAGACAGTCTTTCATGTTTTATTGATGAAAGACAAAGCTCGGCATTGTCCTCAGGTACTAAAAAAAAACAGTAGAATTAAAGTATTGAATACTAAAAATTAACAGAATAATAATAAAGAGCTATACCGAAATCCATATTAAACCGATCTTTCATTTGTATGATGCATTTCTTGGTTTTTTTATTTTTTAGAGCATTCCTCTCTGTGGATATTGAATTGTGATATTTCACGTACAGTCGCCCTCTTTTATCAGTGCTACTACGATAGTATTCCTGTAAACAGTTAAAAGTTATACATTACCTACTTTTGTTACTGTTGGTACTTTTGTTATACCTATACATCATAATATACAATTAACTTACAATTATTTCAGTTGGAAATCTTTCCAATATTTGGAGCTCTATGTCTCGACTGGTTTTCAAAGTAAATGGTAACTCTCGGTCTTGAAAATAATAAGTTATTACATTTATAAGAATGCTCCGTTGTTCAGGGCCAAAATTTCCTTTTTCATTGTAAATTCAATAAGTCTTTTCCCCTTATTGGAAGAATGCAAAATTTCAGATAAAGTTGCTGAAAAATAGATGATATGCATAAGCTACGGTTTCATAATATGTATAAGGTTTTTACCAGGAGACTGTGTGACCTTGTTGTCAGGGGCCAATGGAGTCAATGGAGGTACCACATTGACGAGAGGGGCGATAGAGGGGGAGGTCCACCACAACACACCACAGGATTGCCAATAGATTTTCGCCATTCTATGAATCTTATTTCCAACTGGAACTGGACACCAAGTGGATAAAAACTTAACATTCTTTCCAGCTGCGAGCGAGTAATCTCTTTGAGTATGGAAACCGTCAATTGTTGGTCTAAAATTAGAGAGGAAAAAAAGGTGGTCAGGTTTTCAATTAGCAGTTCTTGCATTTTTAGACACCATTAACTTACTAATAATTCAGGTAAAAGATGCTTTAGTCCCCAGTCTCCTAAAAGAGATTCAAGCTCATCGTTCAAAGGTTCAATTTCCGATGACATGTCTGCAGAGTTTGATGTGAGAGGAAAACTGTTCAGCAATTCCTTCTCTTTAGGATAAACATTATTATCCTCATTGCAACACCAATCTTCCATTATGGATCACTGCAACGAGATCAATTGACGATAAAAATCTATAGAAAATGCCATTAAAACCTGTAAAATGAAATAACTTACGAAAATGCAATTAAGCGGAGAGATTCTGAAGACTTTCGCACACTAACACGAGGTGCGATCGAAGCTTTGAGGACGTTCGACTGTCCGTTTATAACTTTTCGCGATCGCTCGACGATGAAAATATACTCTTAAATTTAATCAAAAGCTAAGAAGAAAACGAGAGAGAAAAAAAACTTACGAAAATGCGATTAAGCGGAGAGATTCTGAAGACTTTCGCACCCAACCACGTGGTGCGATCGAAGCTTTGAGGACGTTCGACTGTCCGTTTATAACTTTTGGCGATCGCTCGACGATGAAAATTTACTCTTAAATTTAATCAAAAGCTAAGAAGAAAACGAGAGAGAAAAAAAACTTACGAAAATGCGATTAAGCGGAGAGATTCTGAAGACTTTCGCACCCAACCACGTGGTGCGATCGAAGCTTTGAGGACGTTCGACTGTCCGTTTATAACTTTTGGCGATCGCTCGACGATGAAAATTTACTCTTAAATTTAATCAAAAGCTAAGAAGAAAACGAGAGAGAAAAAAAACTTACGAAAATGCGATTAAGCGGAGAGATTCTGAAGACTTTCGCACCCAACCACGTGGTGCGATCGAAGCTTTGAGGACGTTCGACTGTCCGTTTATAACTTTTGGCGATCGCTCGACGATGAAAATTTACTCTTAAATTTAATCAAAAGCTAAGAAGAAAACGAGAGAGAAAAAAAACTTACGAAAATGCGATTAAGCGGAGAGATTCTGAAGACTTTCGCACCCAACCACGTGGTGCGATCGAAGCTTTGAGGACGTTCGACTGTCCGTTTATAACTTTTGGCGATCGCTCGACGATGAAAATTTACTCTTAAATTTAATCAAAAGCTAAGAAGAAAACGAGAGAGAAAAAAAACTTACGAAAATGCGATTAAGCGGAGAGATTCTGAAGACTTTCGCACCCAACCACGTGGTGCGATCGAAGCTTTGAGGACGTTCGACTGTCCGTTTATAACTTTTGGCGATCGCTCGACGATGAAAATTTACTCTTAAATTTAATCAAAAGCTAAGAAGAAAACGAGAGAGAAAAAAAACTTACGAAAATGCGATTAAGCGGAGAGATTCTGAAGACTTTCGCACCCAACCACGTGGTGCGATCGAAGCTTTGAGGACGTTCGACTGTCCGTTTATAACTTTTGGCGATCGCTCGACGATGAAAATTTACTCTAAATTTAATCAAAAGCTAAGAAGAAAACGAGAGAGAAAAAAACTTACGAAAATGCGATTAAGCGGAGAGATTCTGAAGACTTTCGCACCCAACCACGTGGTGCGATCGAGCTTTGAGGACGTTCGACTGTCCGTTTATAACTTTTGGCGATCGCTCGACGATGAAAATTTACTCTTAAATTTAATCAAAAGAAGAAGAAAACGAGAGAGAAAAAAAACTTACGAAAATGCGATTAAGCGAGAGATTCTGAAGACTTTCGCACCCAACCACGTGGTGCGATCGAAGCTTTGAGGACGTTCGACAGTTTGCAACTTTATGCGAGCTCGTGTCGATGAAATACTCTAAAATTTAATTAAAAGCTATACAAGTGGCATAAAGAATATTACGATAGTAGATTAAAGCCGGCGAGAATCTTAAAACTTGATTCTTGAATGCACTCACGTGACACGCGCAATGATGCAATGCGGAGAGGTTGGATTCCTTATTTCCTTTAGTTCTTTAGTTCAGACTGTGTTCGCTGTTCTGCCGCAGCGTTTACGTGTTAGCGGGTGGGAGGGGGGTTCATCATGCCACGAGGTAGGGACCATGGAGTCGGGACTACGTACGAAAAAGGAACAGAGAGCAGGCGCATCCGATCCAGATTCTCACTCTTGGAACTTGGAACGTATAAGAAGGATCAGATTTTTAATAGAGTTATTTTGTATTTTGTATTATTTTGTATTTTGTTTTGTGTATTTTGTATTCTGTATGAGTTGAGTTTGTATGTATTGTATGTTAATGTACCTATTGCATAAGTATGTATCTTTGAAAGAGAACAGAGTATTTGGTAGGGGGAGGGGGAAAATGATTAACCTAATGTATGATAATAATCTTTTGGCCTCAAGCAATGCATTCCTCTTGCTGTTTTTACTAAATGAATGGGTGGCCCTGCCAATTCATTGATACTTATGAATTCTAAACTACCATATTTTTAGGATCTATTATGTAAGTCAATGTATGGTTATCAAAATCATGTGATAGTATTTTTTGGCCAAAAATTAACATTTTCTTGTTTCCAACGGATAAGATTTCCCGGATTACGTAAAACTCGACGGTCATTTCGCGGTTATATGTAAAATAAATTGCCCAGATTCGTAAGAAACACTTTCAAATTGATTTGAGAATAATATGAATATCCTTTCTCCTAGCATGTTTTTTATAATGCTATCATAGCTGCTTTTATCGATTTTTTTATTATTTATTTCCGTGTTTTCTTTTGTTGTCATTTCATAGGCGAATTTTAATTCGTACTTTTTGGCTAAAGTTTGGCAAATGTTTTTTCTTGAAGTTATTATGCGTGCATACTTTTGAATTGTTTGTGCTTTTGTTCGAACTTAAAACACCATATGTTTCGCAGAGGCCCCGACTGTTTAAGGATTGTCGGATAATGGGTTAGTATGTGGAATTTCGGTTTTAGTGTGTCTTTAAATAAAATTACATAGTTTGCATTGTGATGTATGATTTTCTGTTCCAATTGTAATACCGACTCCTCGGTAATTTCGAAACGAAGCAAAATGTCAATGATTTGGATTAGGTTAATCAGAAATGCCCACACATCATCGTCATCGGGGACAAAGTCACCGATCATAATGGGAAAATTGATAACAAATGTCATCATTTCTCTTGCTGACATCTTGAGTTTTTTATTTTTCAAATGTTTTTCTTCGATTATTGGAGATGTATTTTTAATTTCTGTAGGGCCATAATCGAAATTAGTTTTCGAGAATTTAATGTGCTTAACGAAAAGAATTGCATGTGATAAATGAAGTAATTCAGAATATGAATAAGGTCATAATGACACACGCCTTCAAACAGATCATGCATATATCTGCGTAGTAATTGTCAACAACATGAAAAGATGGTATGTTATTCATTAGCGAGTTTTTCACTACTCCATGATCACTGGTAATTATATCACTGTCGTAGTTTTCTATTGTACGCATTAGGTTTGGTTGTTCTGAAGATGTGAGTTGACAAATATCTTTGGCCCCTTGGCATAACCTACAAAAATAGGTGCTAGAAAACGAACTGCTAAAATTA